>JAWNNQ010001388.1:597500-625135 GCA_035044765.1 Leucophenga montana
TTTTTTTTATCGTTTTTTTTTTTTTTTTTTTTTTACTATAGGGCAGTTGAAGTTGTTACATACCACAAAATACAATTTGAAATGGGTTGAAGTTGACTACAGACTCTAACTCTGGCGCTGACTCGCCTCACTCAACACTCGACATGAAATTTTTGAAAAATTGTTGTAAGCATCCTTTTTGTAGAAATTTCCTTGAGCCACTTTGGCGCACAGAACTTGAACACGAGTGCAATCAAATGTATTACATTGTGCAACTTAGAACGATGAACGATGAGATGCAATGCAACGTAAGCGTCGAGTGGAAGTTTGTAGTCAGTGTTGGTAAAGAGTAAAATAAAATAAAGGAAGCATCTGCATCTTGAAAGCAGCTACCATGAAAAAGTACATGAGCTGACGCATGTATATGGATATCCTTTGGTGCAATGATTTCCTGTATAGTCGAAGATGTTGCTGACTGCAGCAACGGAAGTTCGGTGCAGCAGTCAGCAGATGAT
This sequence comes from Leucophenga montana, assembly GCA_035044765.1. Classification (NCBI taxonomy): domain Eukaryota; kingdom Metazoa; phylum Arthropoda; class Insecta; order Diptera; family Drosophilidae; genus Leucophenga; species Leucophenga montana. The sequence continues at coordinate 597,995 of JAWNNQ010001388.1, forward strand.
ATATGTATAGCGAAATGTATATTTATAGGAAATAAAAAGTGATGCGCCGAAGAAGCTAGTGAGTGAGTGAGTAGTTTGAGTTATGAAAGAAATAAAAAAATAGGCCAGTAGTGAAACTACACCACTGCTGCAGGAAATTGCTAAGCTGTTGTAGCTTATGAGCCTTGACTGCTACAGTAAAATTGTCTGGTTGTCTGACTACCGGTTTGTTGGTTTGGTTATAGATGCTAACAAAGTATCTACGATATATATAAAAGTAAGTATATTTATTATATATACAGAGACTATATATAGAGAGATCTCTGTTTGTCGCGCCTGAGCTACTTGATGCTGGAAATCAATTGAGTTTGTTCGACAAATATCCGCTCAAATGGAAATTGACAGGGAAATGACTGTTTGAAATAATAACGAGTGGTAGCGAAAAGTGAGGTTGCCGTGTATACTGCTTCAAAGAATATAAAATAGGTTAGTTCAGTTAGTAATTGAGATAAGATAATATTGATTTCCTTTGCTATATTTTAATTGTAATGGTATGTGAATTCGAAAATTTAGATAGTCAATAATTTGTCTCTATACAACTATATAAGGGTGACCCGAATGAACTGCAACTTTTGACTTTTTACTTATTTAAAGTGGCATTTTATTGAACTAAAGTTAAAAATATTGAAATTTGATATGTCTGCTTTTAGCGCGATCTTGGGCTGCTGTTATTTTGACCATTCACACCGAACGGCTGCCATGAGCGCATCCACACTCTGATATTTTTTAATGTTGACGTCGGTCTTGTGTAGTAATCAAACGTATTCCAATTCGATTACCGTGTAGGCCATTGTGCGGTCGGAATGAACAGCGGAACGTGTTTTTTAATCAGTATTGATTAGCGCGTGCTTTGTGCGGCCGTGCTGCATCTTGCTGCAATGTGTATTCTCTTTTCTCGAAATGTTTTCCTGTGCACGTATTCAGAGCAGCATCCAGAACACTTTTCCGATACACATTGGCATTCTTCTTGACGCCAAAAACACTAGAGGAGACCTGCGATTTGCCGTTTCAGCAGCCCAGACCATCACATACGGTGGTGCTTGACTTCTGCTGGGCATTCGAATGTCAAAATTATTGTATGACCTTTCTGAAAGGCAGACACGATTAAGTTATTTAAGAACATGTTGCATAATTGGGAAATTATAATCAGCAGATCATACGATATTTGGCAACTGGCCACGTTCGTGCAATCATAACAACTCCTTCACGCTTTCAAACCTGACATATTTTTTTAGCATCGATGAGATTCTGTACATTTCATAAGGCTTCACTTTGAGATAGTTTTTAATATTCGTTGAATGATTGGATTCCATTAGATTCTAGCATTGACTATACGAACGATATCTGGCGTTAATGCTGTCTACCATTACTATAAAAATTGTTCACACACCTGCGGCGCAAAAGCTTCAGTAAGCAAAAAAATGTCGCTTGTGGTTCCCAGTTTACAGCAGTCTGAATTTAGTTGCAGTTCAATCGATTCACCCTGTAAGTAGTTAGCAGCTACTGCTATAATTTGTCATGGCATGGCAACACTGCACGCGCGCAATTAAGTTGACACACCAATGCAATAGTGTTGCCATAATAAAGCTGTATATCAAACAAATCTGTTGCTGCAGAAAAATTAAGCAGCACTCGACATGTTATCTATCTGCACTTAATTGCAATTCAAATAATTTTTAAAAATACATATTCATGTCAACAAACTACATAAGATATTCAATTAATAGAAAATCAATTACTCAAATAACAATTTGAAATGCACTTGATGGATATTGGCATATTGCAAAACGGTCAACAGCTAAATAAATCAGCTATACAAACTAACCATCTGATAGTAGATGTAAACGATAATCTATTGATAGACAAAAAAAAAAAAAAAAAAGACCAACGAACTTGTTTGTAAATTTTCAAATGCATTCAATATTTGCAACTAATCAATGATTGAATGTATAAGCAAACTATGAAATGAAATGAAAGTGTATGCAAACAGTAGCCAGAGTAAAATATACGAGTACAGAGCAAACGACTATATACAAATTGAACAAACAAAACTATTCAAATATGTAATACGTTGCACTCAATCAATAGCAACAGATATTGTATCTACTATATACGTAATGTATAAGAATGTAACTTAACTCAAAAAAAAAAAAAACAAAAAAAAAGAGATGCAGCACTCGATGCGTGTCAACTGAGCAAACTCATGCACCGTACTAAGTATGATAAAGTTAAAACCCAAAAGGGATTTGAACTGTTGACGTTCTTTCAAATAATAATAATAATGAATATGATGATGATGATGTTGATAATATGTAAAATTGTTTGTAGAAAAGACTGACTTAAACTCATACATCCCTATGTAGACTATACGCCCCCAACTATGCTGAGCTAACTCACACTGTGTCCTGACAGAGCACTTTTGCAAATGAAGTTTTATAACTTCTTTAGTTTCATTTTCATTTTGTTTTTTTTTTCTCATTTTTTTTTTCCATTTTTTGCATCGATGCTGTTGAGCTGTGCTGCTCAAAAGTGAAATGCTGCGACAAAATGGATGAAATGGAAAACTATCTCCTAGAATGAAATTAAATGCATTTTGAAAATTCAAAGGCAAGAGTACGATTGCTATGTTGAATCTTTGGGTCTTTACACTGACTGACTGGCATGTAATGCAGGGCTTTAGTTTTTCTATCATTCTTGGATACTCTGACAGATTGTCCGTCTGTGCTTACTTCTGTCTGCCTGTCTGTCTGTTTGTCTGTCTGTCTGTATGTCTGTCTGTCTTTCTGACTGCTTGTTTGCTCGCCTTGAAACAAACTAAACAAAATTATGTAAGAATGTTGCATATCAAAGCAGTTGTTAGTTTCATATAAGTATCTTAGTATATAACATACTTATAAGTATATGCGTATTTCTTTGGCGATTGTTTGAGTTATGCGTACTCGAAAAGTCGTTGAATGGATAGTTATTTGCTTGTTCTGCTTTATAATTTTTTACAAATATCTTTTATTGCTATTCGGAAATGGTTTGTCTTATTTAAGCTATAAAATATTTAATATATCACATGCGTTTATAAAATATCTTATAAAACAAAAAAAGAACGCTGCAGTGCAGTGCTTGAATTCGAGTTAGCCAGTTACTTGTTTAAAGCTCCTTCAATGAACCATAGAACGCATTCTTTAATGGTTCGATCTGGAGATATGCAGGATATCTTCTATAGAATTATATAGCATTAATGAAAAATTGGACGGTCTATGAGTATCTGGGAACAGAAATTACCAGCGACAACAATGAGACCAAGAGATCAGACGAAGAATCACGCTTGCTAATCGCTGCTACTTTGGGCTCAGCAAGCAAATTAGAAGTAGAGCCCTCTCTCGAAGTACGTAGATAAAAATCTATACGACACTGATAATCCCGGTGCTGCTGTATGGCGCAGCAGCATGGACACTGACATCAACGGATACAGCGTCTTTAGAAGTATTCGAGAGACAGATTCTTCGAAGGATATTTGGTCCCCTTAGAGTTGGCGTCGAGTTTAGGCCCCGTATGAACCAAGAGCTGTATGATGAGGTTGACATAGTGCAGCGTATTAAATTCCAGCGGCTGCCCTGGGCTGGTCACCTCATCCGGATGAACCTCGAAGTTCCAGCACTAAAGGTTTACGACGGAAACCTGAACTTGAGTAGAGGACGGCGTCAAAGAGGACGTCCGAGCTTACGATGGCAAGATCAGGTCTATGATGACCTGAAGAAGCTCCGGATTGCCAGCGACTGGCGCCGGCGCGCACTAAACTACACCGAATGGTGCGCTTTCCTTATTGTGTCCGAGTATTCCTCTTATTGTGTCCGAGATCTATTCGTTCTAACAAACGGTCGGGTTGAACGATGGACTAGTCTTTCGATGCTAATCAAAATTTTACATAATTTATAGGGTCTATCACGCCTCTTTCTGGACATAATTATGATACCCTATGGGTGCAGGGTACAAAAATTCGATTATTACTTACGTTGCAGTAAAATGTCAAAGAGATTGCACTTACCTGAAAAGATAATAAAGAAGCCAATTAGAAATAAGTATTTTTATATGTTCAGGGTTTGTCTAAAAAATAGAGTCAGTGATTTTATTTTAAAGAGAGTATACAAATATACGATTGGAATCGGTGAAGAGTAAAGTCAGTTTGCAAATGCGCTGTATCGATTTATTCACTTATAGCAGTCAAATAGAGTATTTATAGACTGCAATACATTTTTTGCTTAAATAGAGTATCAATATTTACCCACCGCATCCACTTAGTGGGATAGCGCCATTACAAACTTCCGCCCACTTTTGTCTTTTTGTATTATAAACTTTTTTATTATAGTCAATATCAACTTTATAAATGACATGGTAGATTCTAATGGACAGACGCTTCACATACACATCAATGTAAGTGACCTGCCCCCACTTTTTGGGGTAGACCATATAGAAACTCACCGCCCACTCTTGTGTTTTTGTATGAAAAACTTCTTTATTTAAATTAATATTAGCTTGAAACTCTACGTGGTGGTTTCTTATGAACGGCTGCTCCACATACATATGCAAATGGGCGTGTTTCTCCCACTTTGTAAGGTAGCTCCATACAAACCCTCGGCTCACTTTTATGCATTTGTACGAAAAACTTCTTCAGTTAAGTCAATGGTTAACCATAACCATAACCATAACCATAACCATAACCAGTGCGTGACGTAGTGACTGGGCCAGAGCCGCATGACAAGCAAGTGATCACTGCGAATCAGGCTCGATCAGCCTGTAACGCTAACTAAAACTCAGTGTCAGAGCTAGAATGCCTGAGGGCCATCCTAAAGAAAACGATCACTGCGACAAAAAATTATGTCTTTTGTACCCTAGCCCGGATATGGTTAAGTTAATTTATCTAGGTTAAGTTAATTTTTCCAGACCTAAGAAGGAAGTTGCCGAACCAGTACTGCCTAGTTCATCAGCACTTTCGTTGCCCGCGATACCCTTATGGCCAGGAACCCAACAAATCGCGACTTTACGGCCGATTTACAGTTGTTTGAGGATGGTTATTTTCGACCCTTTAGGACTTTTATCCAACAGATGTCGGGCGCAGACCTAGATGGCGTGGACCTCAGATTGAAAAACCGTGGGCCAGGCACCCATGGCAATAGAGATCCTGGCGTTAAGTCCGAAGACACCCGCACCTGTGCCCGTATCGGTAAGTGTGAGCTGAAGATTTTTCTCCGCTTTACGAAGTTTGGCGTTACAGAGTTGATGTGCATTTAGAGTGTCAATGAACATTTTAAATGAATATCAAAATTTAATACAAAAAAAAAAATAATAATAATCTCCGTGTCTCATACCCCCTACCGCCGTGATCCACACTGCAACTAAAATTCATTATTTTTATTAAAAAACTAATTTATAATTTGCCAACCAAACAACAACAACAATAAAAATAATAATAGTAAGTACAACAACAGCAATTAGCAAAATTCATATAGTTAAATGACATACACACACACGCACACACACACACATACATAGCTACAAGCAAATGTGCAAGACACTGCAGCACCAAACTACACACAGATACATATGTATCTCAACAGTAACATGCATGAGAATATACTTCTTTCTCATGAATTCTGCTGCTGGTGCTGCTGCGTCTGCGACTGACTTGTCCAATTACTACAACAACTGGCATTCAAATGGCATGCCACAGCAACCACGAAACACACAGGCAACCAAATCAGCAATGGACCTCAGAGGAGTATTGCAAGAAGCGGCGGATATGAAGCAGCCATGCAGACACTGCGTCATCGTCCTCGTAGTCGTCTGATGCTGCTGCTGCTGCTGCCGCCATTTTGCTACTGGCTGAAACGGAAGTGGCAACTAGAAAACTTTTTTCATATCCTGTGAAAATTATTATTCGCTTGCCCCGAAAATTTTCGCACAAAATAGTTTACGCTTTGAGCATATATGTATGCAGCATGCAGTGTATCTACAAGTACGTACATATGTATTCAGAATATACGCATACACAGAGTGGTGTCGTGTTGAGTCGCTGGCGGAAACCAACAATGGTGGCGCTCATTGTCGCCGGCTGCTAAAGCGGAAGTCAGTCTCCGCATCCCATGCAGGACATGAGAACTATGCTGTATGTGTTTGCGTGCTTTGCCATTAGTTTGTATGTGTGTATATCCATGTATGAGTGTGTGTGTGTGTGTGTGTGTGTGTGTGTGTTCCGGTTAGTGTGTCTGTGTCTGTTGTAAAACTTTTGTCAAATTGTTTTGCGACAGCTTGGGCGCCATTTTATATTAAACAGAGAAAATGTATAAAGAAGAAAAAGTATACACCAGTTTTTTTTGTTTGTTTTTAAATAAAATAAAACTACTTATAATTGTGGTTCAGTATTTTTTGTTTTATTATAACACACTTTTCACAATTCAAAAAATAATTTTTGGAAGTTAAAAACTCATTAATATACTTTACAAGTTCTGCATAAGCAGAAAAGGAGCAAAATTATTTGAATGGAATCCATTGAACATAAAAATAATTATACAAAGTATGCGTACAAATGGCTCTTGTAAATTTTGTATGCGTCTCTCTCTCTCTGCTTGTTTGCATATAATTATGTTCTATTGTCGCCACTAGTCGAACTGTACTATTTGATGATTAAGCTGACATGTGACCTGATAGGTAGAAAAGCCCCACGTAGGGCGCCAATTTTTTTTAGTTTTTTTAATAGCGTTTTTATTTTCTAGCAACAGGGAGTCAGATAGTCACGCAGTGTGTAAAGAATATTTGTGTATCGATTCAGTGAAATTATAATCCTAAACCAACATCGTAACAGCGAGTTCAAAATAAAGGATATATTTAAAAAAAAAAAACAATTGTACATGAATACAACTACATATATACAATATTGATGAGATTGGCAATATTCCGTATTACAATAAACACATTAGAAAAAAAAAACACCAATAAAAGCGAAAACAATTTTTTTTTTTTTTTATGAAAATCATACAGTATAATCAAACCATAATGAGTAATTCAAACCAAACTGACAGTTATGAAAGATATCTAAGAAATCTACAACAATACGTATAAAATTATGCAATAAAAATTCAAAATCCAAACTCCAATGCCAAAATGAAGGCACACACGCGTATTAACAAGTGATTTCCTGTCAATCGCATCAGTAGATCAACCAACGAACAACGTTCGCAACGCCTTCCAAAGCCTGTCTGATTAAATTCTTATTTGGACACGTGTCCATGCCCATTAATCAGTGTGCAATAAAAGAGGGATGAGCAGAAGCGATGTTCAGCTCTGACAATTAAAAAATGTCAACGTCAAGCGACAGACAAGAAAATACAATTCGGTGTAAAATTAGCTTTATTAGCGTATTTCACTACGATTTTTTTTTTTTAATATCGTAGCACTCTGCGCAAGGGTTGCTTTTAGCTACGGCTGTGTGGTGTGAGCTTAAGAGTAGGTACATATCGTAGAACAAGTTGAGTTGAATCGAGTTGCATGGCATACACACGTGTTGCTCATGTTATGCACGACTTGTGCATAATTTGCTTGTTGGTTGCCGTTTATACTACAGAGACTACTAGACTACTAGAATCTAGAACGTTGCATGTTGTGCTATGCAACGGCTGAGTGAGTTAGGTTGAGCCTTGTTCATACATATACTGCATAAAGCGCAATGTCCTTGTTGCTACACTGTGCTCTGCCCATTGTATCCGGCTCTAATGTTATGTGTGTAAAATTCCGGATTAGTTGCATCACTTGGTATGCAATGACAGAGTTTGAGTGGCTGCTTTATGCTGTGTGAAAGAAAGATTCCCTGGTTAGGGTTTACAAGTCTAGTATATCGAATTACGTCGGCTAGCCGTGTCAACGACTATGGCGACATATTAAGCATTAAATTTGGTACTCTGTCACCACATACGAGTACAACAAAGCAAATTTCGTGTTAAAGACCATGGTATTTAATATTTGGGCTTTAGCGTTAAGCTTACTCATGTGTCACAACGTTTGAATGCACCGTCGAGGTTTGCGTTGCGGTAGCATTTGATTTATGCATGCCGAGGGATTTGGTATGCATTGAAATTAGTTGTGCAAAGGCAGCAAAATGATAGGAAAATGGTGTCAAATTTTGGGATTACTTTTTTAACGGTTAAAGTAACAACTTACACAGCTCACACAGCAAGCAAAAACAAAAAGTTTGAATTAACTTTCTTCTTTTTTTTTTTGTAAATGCAAGCGAAGTACTGCAACCAAATGTTGCTAGAGAAACGCTGCCTCAAAAATGTTGCTAATGTAATAAAAATGACGAAAATAGCACTTAGCAATAGCATTTACCCACGCACTAGCTGCTTGCACTAATTATGATTAGCTTAGCAACTGAACTACTTGCACAGCCTGCTGTTTGTTATGTAATTCAAGTTAACGCCAGATACGTTAACTAAATTGTAAACTAATTGTCAATACATCTCTAAATGTATCGATTCATCAAATCTGTCAAATTGTTAACTGTTCCTCAATTTCTTCACCCTTTTATCCACCTCCCTGAGCATACGTATTGAAAAGATACCATACCACTTTGGAGTAGTCAACAGTCATGGTTGTAGTTCTAACTACAATTTTTCTATAACAGCTGAAATCACAGTGGCGCCCGAGCTGGGACCCTTTTCATTAAAAAAGAGTTTATGTGCGACAAAGCGGCTACTTCTCAAACTATACATATGTATGTTACTAATAAATAACATTGAAATAACAGCTGAACTCACAGTGGTGCCCGAGCTGGGACCCTTTTCATTAAAAAAAGAGTTTATGTGCGACAAAGCGGCTACTTCTCAAACTACGCATATGTATGTTACTAATAAATAACATTGAAGTAACAGCTGAAATCACAGTGGCGCCCGAGCTGGGACCCTTTTCATTAAAAAAGAGTTTATGTGCGACAAAGCGGCTACTTCTCAAACTACACATATGTATGTTACTAATAAATAACATTGAAGCTAATAAATAACATTGAAATTAGTTGTGCAAAGGCAGCAAAATGATAGGAAAATGGTGTCAAATTTTGGGATTACTTTTTTAACGGTTAAAGTAACAACTTACACAGCTCACACAGCAAGCAAAAACAAAAAGTTTGAATTAACTTTCTTCTTTTTTTTTTTGTAAATGCAAGCGAAGTACTGCAACCAAATGTTGCTAGAGAAACGCTGCCTCAAAAATGTTGCTAATGTAATAAAAATGACGAAAATAGCACTTAGCAATAGCATTTACCCACGAACAGCTGAAATCAAAGTGGCGCCCGAGCTGGGACCCTTTTTCTTAAAAAAAAGAGTCTAAGTACGACAAAGTGACTAGTTCTCAAAACTACACGTTAGTATGTTACTAAGTAATATACAACATTGGTACAGATTGAACCACTTACACATAGAAATAATAAGCAGTTATATGGTTTATAATGCAGTTAAATTATCTAACTCCATGGTAAAGTAAACTATGCTGACTTTCTGCATAAGTTATATATAGTTTGTCATGGACGGTGTGAAAGGCATTGAAGTTTCGGTTACTTAACTATTGCTCTTGTATCACTCCAATATGGCCTGCACGATTTTTATTGCCTGTGTATACAGATATTTTCTATTGATTTATTTCTGTATGCACTAAATTTCTCAACTCTATGCTACTTTTTGCAACGTTTGTTGGCTCGTTGTTTGGTTTCACATGCAATTTGCAATCAGAAATTGATTAGAAGCGGAATTGAGGTTGTTTCGCAAACGCATAAATGGACCAGAACCAATGCCAACTCATACCAAAGGCTTTTCAACTACATAAAATATTTCTCAGTCGTTTTGCTGATTGCTCGCTGGTTTTTAGGTTTTGTGTCTGGCTCAATGCATTCATGCATCGAGATAGCGACAACTCCAACCAACCAACCAACCAGCTAGTCAGTCAGCAACAACAGCAGCACATCCTGCACCATACACTGCATACATATATGAACATACAGGACATGAAAACGCATAAAAATCACATGAAATTGCTGATATACGTTTGCCAAATTGTACAAGACTACAAAAATCCATACGCCTATGCTATGCATTTTATTTGAAACTATACGAGTAGCATTTTTGGTTATGATATGCACACGAATCACATAAGCCAGTACCAGCGTGCATGCATTTATGCGTAGGATATCCCGTCCAGACAGGATTTCTGCAAACGTTGCATGTTTTGAAGTGGCATTAAGTTCTTTTTTCTTCGATTTTATTTCAATTTTTTTTTTTTTTTTAGATATAAGTGATTTTTGTATGCCTGCGAAAAATAGCGCAGGATTAAGTGCGTCTGTTACAATGTTGGCTGCAAATAGTTTCAACTTAATAGAATACAAGTAACAACTTTAAATTGAAAGATTTCTTAAAGTTTAGTTCAAAATTAGGAATAAGTCGAATAGTGTCGTTTGTAACAGTCTATATTAGAGAGGATAGGATTTTGATTGCCATTCGCTCGGAATTGGCCAAGAACAATTCTTTTGTAAACGGTCATGGGTAGCCTTTAAACATCAGTTCCATGGTGAGCGTTGGCGCAATGGATTTGGTTTGGCGCCAATACAAAACTTTTACAAGTGAAGGCACATGGAAAGCCTCTGATATGATCCCCAGGAAAAACGATCGAGAGGGCGTCATGCGACCATGCGTTGGAAATACCAAGTCTGGAATGAGCTCCGCAAAACTAGGTATTAACAACAAGTGTCATGTCACATATGCCGTTGTAGAACCAAATTACTTGTTTGAAGTTCAAAATTTTAATATCTAAAAGCAGAAATTATTTAAACTATTTTCATATACCTACTAGTATATCCTTATATTTGTTATATGCAAATTTATAACTGTATTTATAATTAACTAAAATGTGCTTAATTTAATGTAAGGATATTTTACAAAATGCTAAAATCTACAACAGCACCAACACCAGCAAATGTTACATGACGCCTTGTCAGATACTGCTGTGAGACGTAGTTTAAATTTGCTTAAGACAAACCCAAGCAGTATGTATATTGTATATGTAGAATAAGCAAACTTATAAAAAAACAGGGCTGCACAAAGTATGCTGCAGAATGCTATACATTGGTCCATCTTATGCGTTTTACTAGCGTTGAGTTTAAAGCGTATGCAAGCCACATTAGTTTGTCTACTCTAAATGGATAAAAGTTGCTTTAAATTAATTTAAAGCAACAATTTTCATTGAATATTCACTCCAGCCCTGTTTATAAATATAGGCAAATACAATTACAGCAGCCAATAGACGATGTAGAACAATGTAGCAAAGTCTGTTTCAATACAAAATTGAAGTGGGTTGACATAAAGTTTAAGCATAAACTTAAAGCAGTAAATAGCATAAACAATTTCTTGTAAATAGGCCTCAGGGCGTGCCTTGCCTTCAGAGCAGAAGGAGCACGTGTATATGTATGTCTATAAGTACAACATTTGCTAAACCCTTTCATTGTTGAGTTCTCTTAATTAATGCAATCACAGAAACGCACAGCAATGAACGACAAAATGCGTCAAGGATAACGACAAGAACGAAGGCGTGTAGCAGTGTAAGAGTTTTCGGCTGTAGCCTAGACAACGACAACGACGACGACAACGACTATGACTGCTGCTTATTAATTTCCATATTTATGTGAAGGCCTATGTCATTTCATGTTGCGACATCAGACTGCGCGTCTTTAACACTACACATACGCATACATATATAAAGGATTCAACTCAATTCGACATGTACGTGCCTTATGGCAGTTCACTTGAACTTTTGCCACTCACCGAAAGCATACACTATAAAATTTCCTGCGGCACACTATGCGAGATTTCAACTTGTAGAGTACTACAAACTCAACTCGAGTACCTCACTGCGTGTGTGATAAAGTGATAATTTCTGCACAAAAAATCAACGCATAATTCTGGGTCTAAGTTCGGTGACGATCAGTGTTAGACACTTTTTGAAATGTTGTTGCCAACACATTTAAACTCATTATCATTGCCATGTTATATGTAGCTACTCGTAGAGTGCGTGTGGCTTAATTGTTGAGCCACTTTTGAGTTTGTCTGTTTGTCATTGATATGCTTGACATAGTTACATCAAATATTAATTACAAACACATGCAGCAGCGTTACATGAAATTTATGCGATGTATACAGAGTTTTTCAATAGTTATATTCGAATTTTGATAGTTTCTTGCTCTGTCGTTTCAGCTGGCAGTGCTGTCATTCTTCAACGTTTGTGCTCTGTCATGTACAACCTTTTTCATGGTCACAGAGAGCATTTAGAGCAGAGTAATACACAGCAGTTTAGAAGTCTACATTGCATCCGGTAAATCTTATAGTTCGGTGTGGAATTGGTTCAGAGGGCGCCATTGGGCAATACGGTGACTGGCAATAGCGAAAGGATTCGGGTTATGATAACTGACTTTTTCTGGACTCAATCGGATGACAAAGGCCTGGACGACATATGATTCCAACATAACATTTGACCAACTGGAGCACAACATCATTCAAGCCGTTGGTAAGATCCAGAGCGACTTATGCAGCAGAGTTACATTAAATTTGACGTCTTTTTTATCCGTAATAACCATTTCCGTCATATTTCAACACATAAATCTTTTTAAAGTTTTGATACGCAAAAATTAAATACCCTTTATACGTATTTGCTGACAAAATATATCAAATATGCTGTCTAGAGAGAGTGAGTGAGTGTTTGAGCGCAAAATTAATTGACAGTTTTGTGCGCTGCTACAGCAAGTTTGCTCCTTTCTATTATTGTCTATATATGTATATATATATACATGCCATTACGCCTAAATGTATGCTGCACATAATATTTGGCGCCTTAATTAATGCACACACACACGCAAATACTTACATAAACCAATACGTATTGCGCATGTGATTCATATGCAATGTTACACTGTTGTTTTGTAATTGATTTAATGAGCTTAAATGTCTGCATCAAATACTTACTATATATCCGTATATATATATATATATACTAGTTTTAAGTAGTCTAATATATATCGTACATATACGAGTATGTCTATATTCATATGTTACAAGCATGTTTTGTAAATGAAGAGATTCGATATAGTTCATTTATTTGATGCAAATGTCAATTAAATGCTTTATTAAATTCAATTTCCATAAAACTGACAAAATATATTTCACAGTTTTTGCAAAATTTCTAATAATAGAAATTACAATCGAAATACCAGTATATGCTTTTGGCATCACTGTTTTTATGCATTGTTCAACACTGTATTCAATTTGTGATTGGCTTTTTTGCCACAACAGACAATGATTTCAAAATATTTCTACAACAAAATCAAATAACTAAAAAACCAATTTAAATAAATTATCACACATTATGCTAAGCACTACTTCTACATGCGATGAAAGAAATTATTTTAGTAATCTATACTATTTTAAATGAGTGAATTTGTTTGCAACGGACCTACGGATTGATGTGTGTTTCTGAACAGAGAAAGTTGATGGGCCGAGAAGTATTGTAACATGAGCTACATTTTTCGCTTAGAGAATATCTTATACTCGTAATTCAAAATATTGTGTTAATTACCATGAACCATCAACAATAAATTCATGACGATCAAAAGACATTCATATGTTATGTTTATAGAAAGTTGGAGTGGTAAAACCGATTTAAAAGTGTTAAAAATTACGTCCTACTGGTTTTTTTTTTTTTAATTAACAATATCTCCAAAACTGTTAATCAATGTATGACAGAAAAGCCTGAAAGTCAGAGTACAGAAGTTTCAAGAAAAGTAAACGAGTGAGATGCTTGAGTAAAACTTTATTACAACTCTTTGCTCTTACTACGAATCAGGTTTACATGAATTAATATTGTTTTGACCTGTTTCGTTATTTTTTTCTTTCTAGACCAAATGAAATGAGCATTACAGTTAGAATACTTGTAAGCGCTTGTCAACGAATGCATTCGTGCAAGGCTCTAATAGCTAACAAATTTGAGAGATAGATAGTGAGTGAGAGTTAGAATGAAACAACGAGATAGACACAAGAAGAAAGCTAACAGTGCCAAGAAGTATTGAAATTGTAAGTGGCAGAGGCAAGTAAGAGAAAAAAGTAGGGAGAATGAGTAATAAAAGGAGAAATGCATCGAGGCAGTGAAAATGAGCAAGATTGAAAAATGTCGCAACGATTCTCACAAAGCTTGGAATTTGTGTTGTTCTTTTTTTTTCAAAATTCGTAGGCCCTGTCTCTTACAGACTCCGAGATCTTTGATTTTCATATCGACGGTTAGACGTAGCAGCGGACATGTCTACATACTTTTGGAGTCTGACACGCCTCCAACTAGCTTTGCTAGCATGCTGTCTTATGGCTACTAACTGGGTATGATTTCTTTAGCTGTTTAATACATATATCCACTTATACTAGGTCCGCTTATTGATCGAACATCAGTGCGAACCGAGTTTTTTATTTCGTTACTAAATCCAGTATTATGCATGAACATTAATCTCAAACAAGACATCGTGGCACGCACTTAACAAAGAATATGGAAAAACTATTTGTGAATTATTGGTGATGTAAGTACTAAGTGAAGTTTAATAGTAAGTTTTAAGCCAAAATAGACGAAAATTTATATGTATATTTCATTTCTGTGTTAATGCTCATTACATCATTTTTTTATGGACTTAAGCTCATCTCCTTCACGGATTTTTTTTTTTTTTTGTTGCAAATTTTAAAACACCTACACCACGCCGTCCAGAAAACAAAAACCTGACATAAATTAAGCGTGAAACAGAAATGCACGGAAAAAGGCAATAAAAAACAGGAAACCGAGTACGCTGCCAATGTTGTTTTCAATGTTGCCGACGACGCATAAAATTTTCAGACAAATGAGTGTAGAGTGTGTGTTGGCTCATGTTTGAAAGCCCCCATAATAGCTCAAACTCTAGTATAGTACTTCCAATATACTTTCAGTAAAGCAGCCACATGGCGCACAAATCGTATGAGCCAACAGCTATTGTAAATGCTGGCAGACAACAATATTTCGATAAAAATCGCTGAATTTTTTCTTGTATTTATTTTTGATGTTTTCATTATTTTATGTATGTACGTATGTAGTATCGTGTGTATATGCATTTTTTGTTTTCCAATGTTTCAATGTTGCATGTACGTTTTTCTGGGCGCCCACTGCGTTGCAATGTACTGAATTTAATGGTTGCTTGTACGAGTAGTTGTTCTGTTATGGTGACCCTTGCACTCCTTTCAACTCAGATTCATGCAACACTAATGGCGGCGGCAGCTATACAGACTACGGCTGCTGAGTGTTGCATCTTGTTTAATTTTTGTATACTCGTACGCGTCTGAATGTCGCATTGCAAAAACATTTTTGTTTATTTCGACTCTTTTTTATAAGTAGACAGACGGACAGACGGACAGACAGACAGTACATGCATGTATGTTGTTCTTGTCGTGATTGTTTCGCTATATTTTCCCATGTGCTTTTATTGTTTTATATATAAATAAGCAATAAATTTAAAAAATGCCAACGACATTGACAACTGCATACAAGAGCAGAAAAATGAATGCATTCTGTATGCCCAAAAAAAAAAACTCTGAAATTAAATTATGCGCTTAAAAAACAAAATTGATATGTGTCTATATTGTAAATACGTGGGTAGTTCGATGGAAAAAAATAATCCGTTAACATGTGAGTGGCAAAATACTGTTCATATTGATAGTAAATATAATATGATATTGATAAGAAATCAGTAATTTCATGGAAAAACAAGTAATTCGTTCGTGGGAAATGGCAACATTCTTTGAGAGTGTTGCGAATGTACATTTTCTCCTACGAATCAATATTTTCGAAGAATGTTGCCATTTATAGAAATTAAATGCTTATTTGAAATGACCGATTTATTATCGATATCATATTATATTTACTATCAGCACCACAAATAGCTGATATGTAAATAAAGCGAAGGTCATTTTGCCACTCACATGTTAAAAACAATAAACATTTGCCAGTAGAAAGAAGAAATTTTGAGAATGTAACATATGTAATGAATATATTCAGTTCACTTAACATTTATAGTCCTCTGTCAAGATATATACTTATGAGAATATTCGATATAAATTTATCGGTCAACGTATATAATTAGATCACACTTCCACTATGACAGCACACTTCCACTATGAAGGAAAGAGACAGTTGCGTAATATAGCGTTAAATAATAGAATCACCAACAGGACACTTCGAATAGGTGGTATCTTGATAGTATCACCATCGATACCATTGTAACCTGGAGCTTTTTTAGAGGTTTAAGTATTGATTTGCCAAATTATAAGTGACATGACTGATATTAACTAATGGAGAACAAGGAAACGAAAGTTGGGACAATATGTTATCAACATCAGCAGGCGAAAGCAAGTCAAAAAAAATTCTAATTCAAATTCTAATTGTATCTCACTAAAAAACAACGCAACAATCAAAATATTACATATAATGCCTTGCGAAAATAAGTTTGAAATGACAAACAAGATCTACATATTATTGTTTTCGTTTGACCAACCAACACAAACCAAGATTTATGAGTATATTTTAAAAAGCAAATGATTATAAAGCTTTCAAGTTATAACGAATACAACTAAGAGTAAACGAGCGAATTGCTTGAGTATACTCTTTCGCATGTCTCTCTCCTCTCTTTTTGTATGCCAACGATTTGTATTTAGAATTTGATGGTTTGTGCTGTAGTATGTATGAATGAAGCAGTTTTAATATCTACGCAAAAATGCTCTAGCTATGCAGCTAGATAACAAATAAATGATTTTTTGCTTGTGGAGTACAAACGGAATGACAGTTAAAGTGAGAAAGAGACGAATCAGACAAGCACTGTTGAATATTAACTAAATCAAAAGGCATTTAAGTTTGTTTTGCGCATATGCCTTGTCCTTTCATATGGTTTTCTGATTTCTTGTCTTTAATTAAGTTCACCATAATGAATATTTTTGTGAGTATTTGTCAAACGAATGTTTTGCGGAATGCTGTAGTAAATACGCAACTATTAATGCGGCTTTTAGGGCCTCGTCACATTATATAACAAGCGAATACTTTACGACTTTGACTAATTTAAAACACATACATTTTTTTGGTTATTAATTGAAACTCATTAAGCATATTAATTATATCACCACATTCACGCAATAAAGTCACAAAAAAAAAAAACAATGTAAATATATAAAAAACAACATAAATTTGCACATCAAACAAATAGCAAACCAAGCCAGAGAAAAGTTAAAACCGCAGCTTTATGCAAATATTTTCATAAAATGCAAAAAAATATTAAAACCCAAGGCAGACAATCAGCAACAGACAAAAAAATTGTGTATAAATTTTGCATGTAGCGCGCTAAATTAACAAGGAAAATTATTGTTTAAACATGTGAATGGCAAAAAAAAATAAAATTAAACGAAAAAATCCAGCTAAAATAATTTCGCATTTATGTCTGTGGCAGAAAATGTTGCATAAATTATAATTCACACGCAATTCAGCTGTAAAAATACGATTTTTTGTTTTACTACATAAAAGAGACTAAAAGCATTTAGTATCTAATTTTGTATATCTCTTTTTTATATTTTTTATATTGCGTAAATAGTTTTTAAATAATTAAAGTGCAATTTTTTCTACACAGCCTTTTTTTTTTTGGTCATTTGTATGCTAATTGTGGTTTGAAATTAGATTACTTTTTGTAGTATGCAACTAGGCGTGTAATTAATCATTTTGATTTGAGAGCAAATGCAGCGAAATATTAAAATAAATAAATAAATAAATGAAGCGTTAATTTAAGTTTAATTGATGTGCGTTAGTTTTATTTTTATTTTTTGTTTTTAAGCTAAGTAAAATATTTTGATTCGTAGTACCCTAAAAGTATGCTATACTTTTGTTTTAAAATTTTTAATAGTATTTTCGAGTATAAACAAAATTATAACATACTTTTAGGCTTAGAATGGCTTAAATCAAATTAAATCAAATTAAACAATTCAACAATTTCATTAATTCAAAAATCAAAGTAGCCTAAAAGTATGCTATACATTTTTGTATGTTTACTTCTTGTAATACTTTTACACACAATTCCAAAAACTGTCACCTTCACTCAAAAATATCATCGAAAACAATACAATTTTCATAGCTAAATCTAAATCCCTTAAAACGTAAGCAAAAAGTAATATCTGTAAAACATTTTCAAACTTATATTGACACTGATACTCAATGTATACACCACTCCACTCCAATGCTGCAGCATTGCACAAATAATATGCTTTGATCTTTTTAGCTTTGAAATATTGGCTAAAGGTAATACCCGAGTGCCATAAAGCAGCATCATGAAGGTTGCAATGGGAAATACAAGGATGTAGATGGCTTTCAACACCTTCGAAACTGCATTCGTGCAGCAGTGCACACTTTCAGTCGCATATTCGGTCGCTTGACAACTTGAATTGAACTGATTTGTGCAAAGTAAAGTTGGGAAAAAACGAAAAAGCGTGCAGGGAGAGCTGTGTAGAGCTTGAGTAAAATATAAGTTAATAATAAATTTCTAAAGCAATTTTGAGCTAAAGCTGCATTTTGTCAGGATTTGAGCTGCTTTCCTTGCGCTGCTCAATTCAAATCAGCGCTAGTGAATAGACTTTGAATGTAGTGTATTGCATAAAAATTGGATTGTACATGTGATATATCGTATAGCTATATTGTATATATGTTCAGTTAAAGCTGATTTATATACAATATATTGAAGAGCACGTTTTAAGCACATTATAGTGGCATATAAAATTTGGAAACATGTTGTTGGAGTAGTCTTTTTTCTAATGCCATTAACAGTAAATGTTGTGGACGTTAATGAGCTTGTTGGTGCTACCGTAGAGTAAGAGTAGACTATGTACTATATACGATGAAAATTTGAGTAAAGCTCTAATTTCAATTTGAGCCGCAGCAGTATTTGTTTACTTATTGCTTTTGGTTAACCTCACGTGTGTGTTTTCACGCACACAGTTCATATTTTTGCTTTAGAATTGGCTAATAATTAGTTGGCGCCCGAGCAGGGTCGTTTTTTTTTTATTATTATTATTATTATAAAGGGTCGGCCATATAAAGCTCAGTGCTGATTTTCCTTCTCTGCAAAAGACACTTCTTGGCAAGTAGACACATTTTTTTTTTCTTTTTTTTTATTTACAATCCATCTGGGAATAATAAGTAAATTTTATAAGCGAGGATATTAAGAGAGGATTTTTACATGTTGGTATATGAACTACCACTATTTAGGTGGCCTAAAGGGAAGGTCGTGTGAATGATGTCTTTTCAAACGACGACAGTGCTGGCTATTGTCGAGCAGGTTTACGGCCAAAGGGTTGCGGTGTCGTGCAAGTCTGTCAAGGTGCTTCTGGCTGAATCTTTTCACTTCGTCAGTGACACTTGGAATGCCAAGGTCCTTATGGATCATCTGATTCTTAACGTTATATGGTGCTTTGATCAATCTTCGCAAAGTAATGTTTTGAAATCGTTGTAGTATTTCAATGTTGGATGAAGTCGACACATTGAGCCTTATTAATATTAGGATCTGCCATCTAAATATTTACTTCTTGATTGCCGTTATTCTCGATGTTGGTTTACGCGCGCAACCATCCATCATAAATGTTGGCTCTAGAATAGTTAATGGAAAAACGCTTCGAAATTTTTAATGGCGCCCGAGCGGGGATTTTTTTTTTTAATATAGTTACAACTCAACGCAGATTTGCCTTATCCACTAAAGACACTTCTATGATGTATCGATTGTTACTAATTTAAAAAAAATGTTTCTTTCTAAAGCAGCAAGTCGACATATTGAGGCTCAAAAAGGCCAACTAAAAGCAGATTTCATTTCAAATATGTTTTTAATACGGAGTGGTATACTATTACAGGCACGCGGGCGAAACAATTTGATTGCTATTAAGCGAATTAAAATAAAGAAAGTTTTCGGCTAAATTGCAGTTTAATTAATTCTTAAATTAAAAGCAACTGCATGTCATCATAATTAATTCGCCAATTTTCAAGCGACTCCCCAAAGCAAATATTCTAATGCAATGCTATTTAATTAGGTTAATTGATTGCATAGCTAATTAAAAGTGCATTGTACATTTCTCTAATAGCTCATATACCTATAAACAATTTCTAATTGAATTATGTACAAAATATTATTGAAAAATTTCCAGTTCATTGAAGCCAAATTTGTTTAATTAACACAATTAACATGATTTTTTTTATACAAGTATGTGTAATGCACTGCATTTGACTGCCGTAAATGCAAAATTGAAAATATAGCTTATTATGTAGACAAATATTTGCTAATTTATATTATAATTAGTTTATATTGTTTTGAAAGCAATAAAAAATTATAGTAATTAAGGAAATGTTTATAGAAATTAAATGCTTTTGTATCTTGCAATATAAAATTTATAGTCAATAACACAATGATTATTTCAGTCAATATAATTGAGTAACGCTGAAGCAATACAATATTTTGCACTGCTTTTTGTATATGCTGAGATACAAGAAACAAAAGCATTTGCCCACAGGTTAAAAACTGTCACAAACTGTTCACAATTGTTTATTGCTGGGAAAAAAAAAAAACAAAAAAATTTGCAATTGACATTCAAATTAAAAAGTATGCGCACGACAAACAAAGGCAAAAGCAATAAAATCAGCATACAGTACGAGTATAATAAAAAAGAAAAACTTTTTCGATTTACAACTGAAAACAATGAAAACTATTAAATAGCATAAAAAAAAAGCACAAGAACCAAAACTAGACCCGGAGATGACCTTTGGCGGAAATCCGCTTAATTTACGCGCCATGCCACACACATACACACACAGTAATGGCGGAAAATACGGCGCCCAACATGGAAGTGTGTGCGTGAATAAAAATCTCGTGCACGAAATAAAAAATTTATAAGTTCAAATTTCTATACAATTTTTATTTAAAAACTTGTTTTCCAGTTTATTTTTTTCTTTTTTTCTTATAAATATTTAAAACGCAGTTTTTTTTTCTTCTTGTTGTTGCTGTTTTTGTCGTGCAATTAATACTATATGTTTTCTTTTAAATTATTATGTTTGAGTTAGAGTTTTTAGCTTAATTAAAGCTATTGGGCATTTTTACATTTGAATGGAAAACGGAAATACATTTTGACTGCATGTTCCAGCTAGCAGGAGCAGCAGCGGAAGTAACGGCAGGAAGTGCGCAGCTCAAAGAAAGTGAATTGCAAAGTAGGAGGTTTTTCTTCTATACATATATAGACACAGTAAGTCACTTGGCGTGCCAATGTGTGCGTGTTATACTAGTTGACCACAGTTGACAGCTTGGTCGACGCCATTTCCGCTCATTTCTGTTTGTGAGTTTGATAATAGAAATATGACAGTGGGGGTTGTCTGTTGGTGTATTGCAGTGGTTTTTAATAGGGTAATGAAACTTCGATTTAGACAAATGTGCTGGCTTTTGTGTCTTTGTACGGTAAGTGTTTTGTAAAATATTTTAGCTCAATTGAAAATATTTCTTCAAGAGACTTCTAAGTTCATAAACAGTATAAGGGCCGCCGCACACAGACGGCGGAGTTGGGCTTAGTTGAACTTAATTGAGCTTAATTGAGCTTAATTGAGCTTACTCGCTTCAGAGCGATAAGCTACGCTAAGCTATCAATGACCTAAGCACACTTGTTTACGAGCGCAAATATCTACTAAGCTATTATCACTAAGCTATTATCACGATGATAAACTCAACTCAACACCGCTGTCTGTATGCGGCGACGCTTAAAGTATGTGTTTGCACATGGTTATACTACATACTGCACGTAGACACTGCATAGCCACAACATAATTGTAGAATGCAGTATGTTAAAACTAGTTACGTATTATAAGCGCTTTTAAGTTTTAATTGAAATTTTTTGTTTGTTTTTTATACGCAACTAGTTTAACTTATTTTGTTTGGTTCTGCCCGTAATTGCTGCACACAAACATATGACCTTGTCATCATCTTCATATCGCATCATAATTAATCCTACTTCATTTTCCTTTTGCGGCTATTCAAACAAATAAATCGTTTACTTTTATTTGTATGGCACGATTCTATTTCATTTTGGCAATGTTTCTATTATATTTTCTAATGTTTTTAAGATGGCTAAAATTACCCGACATACTTTTTTTCTCATTATTTTCTCCCAAAAAAAACTGCACTTTTGGCAAATGAAAAAGATTTTCATTACTATTTTTTAAATAAAAAAACAAAAGCAGCAAAAGCCAGATATTGTTCTATTGCATTACAAAACTTCGTGATATCTTAATCTAGTGAGATTCAATGTCCAAAAAATACAGAACATAGCTCACATTAGACGACTCTCGCTTACTACATATATTCTCATCAAAGTAACTAGACATGCAGAACGAAAGGAGTTTATTCTCAAAAGCAGTAAAAAGCTCTTTATAATTTTTATTAACAATTGATCTCTCAATAGATTACTCTCTAAAAAATTTATCATATCGCATGCACATAAAAACGATTATAAGCAAACCTCTTGGCGCCCGAGCAGGGACAGCTAAAATATTGCTTTTAGCTGCTCTTAAATAGTCAAAGATATTATGTTTTCTACAGCGATTGTCTTTTGAATTTTGTCTTCTTTTTTTCCGAAAACTATTTTCAATCAAAAAATATTTTTTGTACTTTTGATTAAAGAAAATGTCAAACAATTGGAACCAAAAAAAGTAAAAATGTAATAAAAAAAAAAATGGTTGTCTGTAAAGTCGGTTTACGGACGATAAATTTACGTGATAACGTCATAAGAAAACATTGATGAAAAATTGCATACTTTTGTGAATTGAATTCTAATATAATTCCAATAATTCAATCAGTACAAAAACAACTTGTCATATAAAAGAGTTTCGTTACCAACAACAAAGAGTGAAATATACGCTCTCTCTCTCTCTCTCTCTCTCTCTCTCTCTCTCTCTCTCTCTCTCTCTCTCTCTCTCTTCGACTGACCACCAGCAACTTTAAAAGCCTTTTGTTGTTGTTTTTGCAAAAAGTGCAAATGCAAAAGTAACTGTTACTGTCGTCTTCCTTGATCTATGGTGTGCGTGCTTTATTTACTTTGTACATGTATTTTATTTGAAACAAACTTTAGTATACACTTACAATGTTATTATTCATACATTCTACCATGTGCATAACGCACCGCACCACGCGCTAGATAACACTAATTCGCAAACGCACACACACACATAACTATAGCTTTCAACAAGCCAATGCACGCTGGGCTGTCTATCGCTTGCTTGCTCAAGCGGAACGACAAAATCGTCACATGTATTCATATGTGTACGATTAAATGTTCCGCCTTTTGCTCTTCGTTCATTTAGTGTCATGTCGTAACGGTAAACGGAACGTCAGAAATGAGTCATGCTTCTGCGCTAAACCAACCGATTTAATAGACGTTATCACGTCAAAAAAAAAATGTTTTACATTTTAATTTACTGAAATGCAAATACAATCATTTCTTCTTCAAATTCTTATAAGCATGCTAAACCCTGCTAATGCGACAGCACTGCAACCCCAAAGTTCAAAAAGCAAACACGCCAACCCCTAATGCCTAATGCCTTTTTAAATAACTTTCAAAGATCTCACATAAAGCCTGACCCCAGGTAAAGTATGACCTTGAGTACGTAAAAGTTTCGAGCCCGCGCGCGTACTTAAACATTCCAAAGCATTTTGTAATAACTCAAATGCCAAAGTACACGTGGAATACAGCATATTCAAAGCAAAGCAGCTCAAGAAAGCATTTTATCAAATGGGCGGCAGCAGTGAAAGACTCAGGCGCCAACTGTCAAACAGAACTCATTAACATACTGAATTTGAATGCGCTACACAAGTCGAAGACATGCTCATACTGCATACTGACTAATCTATGCGAATTCAATAATGTCTAACCACAGAAGCGGGCGGGTAGGTACATGTGGTTGGGAAATTCTAAACTATTCTTGCTTTTCCTGCAACTTAGCTTTTTTTTTCTCCAATGGAATTTGCATTATTTTTAATTTTTTATGGAATTTTTATTATTTTTTTTTTCTTCTTGTTAAAGGGGATGCAATGCTGAGTGTTGAAAAATTTACGCATAACTAATCAAACTCATCTGCATTTCGTGGGTTCTTGAAATGCCTGAATGAATGAATGAATGAATAGAGATGACTTAGTAAGCGAAGTTTAAACTGAAATTTCTAAAAGTCAAAAATATTTGCATTTAAAATTAAAATAATTTTGAACATAGAAAATTTGTGCTTTTGTTGCGGCGCTTAAATTTGCTGAATTTTAGCATAATTATTTTTAATTTTCTTTTCTAAGAAAAAAAACTTGTATTTAGCTTTAACGCAAAATCAGCTGAAAAGTATGCAATGATTTGTAACGCTGTAAATATTTAGCATAAAAGCATAAGTAGCCCATAAGTATGCTAGAATTTTGTAATATTTATCTTTTTTAATGTAACGAAAAAAACTGCAGGCTTCACTTAAGCTTAATTAATTTAAAGCAACGCTTTGTAACTACACTAATGACAGACTGACAGTATTTCATATGCACAGCAGACCCGAAAGTATGCTACATTTTATTTACTAAAGCGCTATGCATCTTTGGCGCAGCATTTGCAACAAACGAATGAAAACTGATAGCGAAAATGCAGCAACAGGATATCAAAATCCCAAAGGAGCTTGCCTACTTTGCTATGCTATATGTACTTTTAGTGCTCGTATACGGCGCTGCGCGTATGGCGCCTGAGTAGTAGTTAACAAAAAAAAAAAAAAAAACAGGAAAAAAAAAATTTTTTAATGAAAAGTAAAAGCCAACGGAAAATTTGTTACAAGGCTAAAGCGAACTGCTGCACTATTGTTTCAAATTTGCGCACTTGCTTTTCATTTAGCTGAAAATGCTTTTCATTTCATTTTTTCATAAAATTTTCATAAAAATTTTTGGCGACATTCAAGGCAAGCGCAACCGACAAGGACAAGGTTGGTCGAAACCTAGCACGCTGGTTTGCAGTTATTCCTTTGCATTAAAGTAGCTGTTCAGGCGCGAGCTGAGACTATTGTCGCTGGTAATTGTATTTGTAATACGGCTTGGTCTCAAAAGAGTTAATTAGGTGTTGAAAATATGCAAACAGTGCGCGTTCTTGAGTGTGGTTTATTAAATTTGTATTTTTAATGCTGCAGGCAATTGCATTCGTGAAACTGTGAGTACTTACAAGTTGAGATTAAGCTGAAACATAATGATTTATACAATATTGATGATGCTGATGTTGTTCATTTCAATTGATGATCGGATGATTTCAGAAGGATGATTATCAGTGGAAATCAAATTATGTCCATTCAACATAAAGAATTTTATTAGCATCACCATTATGATTATGAGTCAGTACAATTTATGACATATAGATGATGAGGTTATCAATTTACAGATAAATATAACATTTGGAATATGTACGACGATCGAGATCTTACCATGTGATCGGAGGCCTCCACCGGGTTATTAGTCAGGATTGGGAGACAATTGGCTCAGAAAGTGGTTGTCCCAATATTTTAAAACATTGATTATTAAATATTAAAATTGCTAAAATTTATCAATTACTGAAAATTTCAAAATCAATTTTAAATATATATGTATATATAATGCAATATATAAATTTTGGATTGAGCTCAATATTTCAATGTCACTATTGCATAGCTTTGTTGTATCAGATTTGTCGTATTAATTGATATCTAGTTATTCATTTAATTTATTCATTTTGAGCAATGTGAAGTATTTACAAGGCAGATGATGGCCATTTGAAGTGATCATCAAAACCGACATAGAAATGTGCAACACAATTTTTTGGTTAGAATTTATTTGGGTATGTAGAATGAAAAATGGCAATATGAAGCATATATCCACCGAATATTTATTTGAATTATATCTTTGTGATAGTGCAAAATAATTAAATTATAATAACACCGAGATGCAGGCACTGCTGGGTTTATCACATATTGTGCTTAAAATGTCATACAACAAAATTAAACAAATTTAATTTCCCGCCAAATATGTGAAATGGTTTTCACTTGAGTTTACAGTCAACGGCAAAACCATCATATGTCAGCAACAAAGGACTAAATACTGTATCTTACTGTTGCTGTTTTGGTTGTTGTTGTTTGGTGTTTATAGCTAAAAAAGACTAATTGTGTTTTCACTCATTTGAATTTAATTGTGAAAATAATTGAGTTTATGGAGCATTTCCAGTGTTTGCTGTGACCAATGTTCTCATTTACACCAGCCAGCTTCTTGCTTCTATTTTATACATACATATATGGATATTATTTGAATTGTATAAGTGACAAGACATTTTGTCAACAGGAGCAATACATAGTTGCAATATAGTTGCAGGAGAGTTATAAGTGTACTGTGTTTATTGTCATAATAATAGTATTATGCAAAATCATATTATATTTGTATTATTATCTGAGATAACAATGTCCACTGCTAAAGTGCAGCAAAACACCTATGCATATTATATTTTGCCATAGCCCAAGTTGTTTTATATATATATATATACATATATATATATATATATATATATATATATATAAATACATATATATATATATATATATATATATATATATATATATATATATATATATTGTATATATTCATCCATTTTACTTGCTGATGCAATTAATCACTTATTAATTAATTATTATCTAATGTCCTGCTCGTCTGCTCTTGGTCCATTCACCTTTGACTTGACGTCGTCTGCCTGTAAAACTTAATGGTTGAGTGCTTAAGGGCAGCAAAGTCTGCCAATTGTACAACAGACAAAGGCAGATGAATGTTGCGACGCCTGTAGTTAGGCAACTAAATTTTGAGGTGTCTGTATGTGGCCAATCAGCCAGCTGGTTCTGTAGTATGTGTTAGTATATGCAACTGAAGGAGATAGCATAGACATA
>JAWNNQ010001389.1:0-35486 GCA_035044765.1 Leucophenga montana
TACTGACTTCTATAACGCCCAATTATACCATTTTATCTATTTCAGCGTACTCCATCTCTTGAACCGCTGGCGACAAAGGATAATGGCGGTCCTTGACCGGCACTTTTCGAGTTTAGTACGCCCTAAGCCATGGTGCTCGAAAGTTAAGAATGTTGATTTAATTTCATCTAATCGCCGCTGCTCGGTTTTGGATAATACCCACTCCTCGTGCTCTACCTTGACATGCTCGTCATTAAAATAGTGATCAGCCTCATCCATGGTGAGCGCTTCCACGGAAATCTTCACTTCCTCGTCACAGGAGCTGCATACCACTTCCGGAGCCAAATCAAATCTACGCCAGAAATATATTCCGAGGTACACTGATTGGTCTAGGTAAGGGCAAAGATAAAATGTCACGCTCTTCTCACTATTCTTATAACTTACAGGTACTTCACTTTTTCCCAGGATGTTATGCTCTCTACCAGATGCCGTCTTCATAGTAGAGACAAAATGTTTTACTTTTGCATCTAGCTTTTCACAAAGTTCACGGAAACCCCGCTCCAAAACGCATACCGTCGCTCCGATATCGAGTAAACCTCTCAAATTTGTACCATTTATTTCGATATCGCCAAACACGCGCGGATCACGATTGCAAATGCTTGCCACCGAAATCCGAACTTGCTTCCGTACATATCGACGTTTTTGAAAACGTTCTTGCGCCTTTCGAACTCTTCTGCTCACTGTACGCATGTCATGTCATGCAAGACCACTAAATATTCTTTGTCTTGTCTCATAATATCGCCGCAGTCGTTCTTCATATGGAATTCTATGATTGAAACTACTTTTTAACTATATTACTACTATTTTCGAAAATTTTATGTCTATCTAATTGTAATTTACGGGACGGAAACTCCGCTTTCGTCGCGTTGTCCACCATGTTTCCCGAATTACAATTTGGACATTTTTGTGTAATCACCTCCGGCTTTCCACACTTAAAACAAAAAACTTTCCGCTCAATACGGACATACACTCTCTAAAACTATGGCCGGACACTAAACAATTCCAACATTTAATATTAGGCCTGACAGGAACATGAACCTCGTTCACTTCTTGTGAGCTATTTTCAATAGTTCCGCCCAAGTTGGAGTCGAGCGAAATTTCGTTCACTGAAAGTTTCCTATTTCGAGGATAATTCAGTCTTAGATTATCCTTATCGGCATAACGTCAATCTCTCCGGATCATACTAAACTCAACCTCATTGCATTCGTCCTGAAGATGATTTAAATTACAGATTTTCATCGGATATATGAAACGAGCAATGCTATCCTTAATATTTTGTTTTATGACCCTAATAATATCGGCATCGGGTAGTGGAGTACTCATCCTAGCCACAAGCTTTCCCATTGCTAGGAAATAATCGTCCACACTTTCCCCTGGTTGTTGGCGACGCTCCATCACGCCCGAAGCAGTTCATAGTGTGTGTTTGGGCCTTTGTTTATTTTCAAACAAAGAAATTAAATTCCCAAAATTATTAGGACTTCCCTCGCTTAGCGAGCTTACTTTAGTCTTAGTTATAGTCTCTTAACTACTCTTTACTTCAATCATATTGCACACATTAAAATATACATATACTTATATTCTCATTCTCTCATGCTTTTGTGCATAAACAGTTACAAATGAATTGTATATGCTTAAGTTAGTTTTAAAAATGTTTCAATAAATGAGTTCGATACTGTAAGGCTAGCTGCGCGGACGCTTATTATTTTTTGATCCGGCTGCTGATTTAGCAGCGGTATCACCCCACCAGTGTGACCTATGACTTTGGAACTGCCCACGGAAAGTTTCTTTTAATGCGCGCCAATCCATAATACGATTGGATTTAATGTGCAGCCAATACCATTCGTTTGCTCTACCTGTCACTAACCATGAAAGTTTTGCAACACCTCTCCCCAAGGACATCTGTACTGACGCTGCAAATATTCCACCCGGAATATAAAATCCTCTTCAGACGCGTCGGATCGATCACCGCTGAACGTTATGATCGACTCTGAGTCGGGACTGCTGAGGGATATTGTATTCAGGAGGCGGATCAGACGATCCAACCTCACCCGCGCCATGATTCTCAAAGCGCCAGCGAGTATCAGCCCTAGTACTCGGATTTTTCCAAGTGTACGCTGGACATCTCCGGTGGTGTCCACCATAGCTATTTGGCCTCCTAAACTGGGCGAAATTAGGCTTTGAGGCGAAACGGGGTTCATGCCAATTATCTCCTACAGGACGGCGTTCGGCTTCTGACTGTATGCTAACACTCTCGCGCGGCAAAGCAGCGGTCCCAACCTAAGTGGCTGAATTGGGTCAACGGAAGGGATTATGGGTCTTATTAAATAATTTATTGATTTCATCATCTCCTGCATGCCTAATCTCAACTCCTCTTGCATTTCAGAGCGGATCCCCTTAGTTATTGAGGCACGATAAGTCTCCATCGACTAAGCAAGATCGACATTCACGGCTGAGGTTATATCAGATTCAACTCTATGTTGCAGGTATCCCAGAGATACGGACGTAATTTCGTAAGCAGGTGGAGGAAAAGACAAGTCCGTCGGGGGATATACCGGCTTTTTTGGTACAGCTCCTTGGCGTTGGAACTGCTCGCCCGATGCTTCCTGCCAGCTTAGCTGACCTTAGTCTAGGAAATAGGCCTCCCCACATTTGTTCCGGGTAGGCTCAGTCTCTCTAAAGATTGGCATTTTCTTTTTAGAACGTGTAAAATAAGAATGTAAGCTATGACGTAGATCAAACTCTGCAGCTCGATCTAATGCTTTCTTTTTAATCCTTTCAGCGCTGTTCATAGAGACAAACGAAAACACAACTCGACTCAAGAACGCAAAAAAAAAAAAAATAAATATATAAATATATAAATAAATATATGTATAAATATGTAAATAAATAAATAAACAAATAGATAGATAAATAAATAAATAAACATAAAAATAAATAAATAAATAAAGAAATAAATACACCCTAAGAAATAAATAAACGCGAAAATAAATAAATAAATAAACACGTGAACAGATAATTTAACAAGCAAATGTATACATATATTAACCGGGGCTTCTACAGACAAAGCTATGACTACTACTGACAATTACGACGCCTCCATGCATCGGTCATCTGCGGCAGATTTAAAAAAAACTAATTTAAATCGTGGCAAGTTGGTTTGCTGGTCCACAATTCACCCTCCCCTCTAGTGGTCACTAGGATGAACTGTGAAGCTGCGATACACACACTACTGAGCTAGAGACGACTATGCAACACACTTCGCTTCCGAGTGAAGTGTCAGGACATAGCATGGTCTCTGCTCGACATTCGACATTGTCACTTATACACAAACGATAGGGACATGCCATAAAAGAGAACTATAAACAAATAATATAATTGACTAACACAAAAAGACATATCTTGGTGCAATTAACAAGCATCATTCTACTACTCGCTATGGCAGCCCGCCGGAATAATTTTTAATTGGGCGCTATATTGTTACTCAACCCTGATTGCTCGACGCCATGAACTTGGTCAACAACCTAACCCTGAGCCGCTGCTAGCCGTGGCAAAGTTCAGTCGTGCGATCAATCAGGGCTCCGTAACAAATTGTTCGACTTGCGCTGTGTATGTATAGCATGTACCGGCATTTTGGTGTCTTTTGCACGGTCTTCAATCGTAGCGACTATTTTAGATATAGCTTCGAATGAATCTGCGATAGGCAAAACGTCATTAAGGGGCTGATATTTCAGACTCTATTAAAGTGATTCGCCTACGAACTGTCACTTATGACACAAGTTCGGCTCCATATTCACCTAGCGGAGTCATTAGCGAAAGAGTTTCCACTAGGTAGTCAAACACTGCAAAATAATTTCTACATAAATGATATGTTAGGAGGCGCGAATTCAGATAACTAAATTGTTAAATAGCGGTATGTTTGAGCTTCATAAATTCAGATCTAAATTGTCAATGGCAAAGGTTCAGAGAGGAATTAAAACGTGTGTCGTAATGTGTAGTGCCGTACTGACATAGAAGTTGTTGAACTGTGCCGATTTTCTGATGCCTTAATTAGAGCCTATGGTGGCGTAGTATATTTCTGAACAATTGATAAAACAGGGTTAATTTCGGTGCGATTATTTGCATCTAGTAGCTCCAAAAGTAGCTCCAGTAAAGGTTACTTCATTGCCTAGACTAGAACTGAAAGGTGTTTTACTGTTAGTTCAACTAATCGACAAAATTCAGAATTGTTTACCATCGGTAGTAACTCATCGTAGATTTTTTACAGATTCTACAATTGTACTCAATTGGCTGTCTTCACATTCAAGTCGTTGGACTACATTTGTAGCCAATCGTGTAGCTAAAGTGCAGGAGATGTCACAAATCAAGGAGTGGTTTAAATTGAGACTAAGCTCAATCCAGCGGACGTAGTTTCTCGCGGGATGTACCCTTCTGAATTAAAAAATTGTAATTTGTCGTGGAAGGGACCCGATTTTTGAATAGACCTGAAAACGAATGGCCCAATGTCGAGTGGCATTCTTCAGGAGATCCTTTACCTGAGCAACATAAATCAGCTTTCATTCTAGTTGGAGTAGCTGACAAGGGTGCTGAGGATATTGTTTCGACTGCAAATTTGTAAATTCATTTCTCAAGTTAAATAGATTATTCGCTTATATTTACCGCTGGCGTTTGATAGGTAAATTTTCTAAGATTTCACGCATCGAAGCACTAACTGCTGATGAGTTGAAGGGCGGCTCAGATTATATTATATACCACGTTCAAAACGCGTGCTTTGCGCAAGAAATAAAATGCTTAAACAAAGGGTCTCTAATTAAGAGCTCAAAGATACAAAGACTTTGTCCGTTTATTTTTGATAGCGATCAGGTTCCGATTGTGCGTGTTGGTGGAAGATTGTGTTGGTGGAAGAAGTGGCTGACCAGATGTTCACTGAGACATCGAGAACTTTCATCATAGAAGAATGCAGCAGAGGAGTTAAATTTCATTTTATTCTACCACGCTCACCGCATTTCGGCGGATTGTGGGAGAGTGCCGTCAAGGTGGCTAAGCTACTTCTCGTATACTGCATCAACGGGACAGCTCTTAATTATGAAGAGATGGCGACGGCTGGGGCTCAAGTTGAGGCCTTAATGAACTCCAGACCCCTCTGCCCACTCTCTAATGATGCTAATGATTATGAAGCATTAACTCCAGGACATTTCCTTGTTGGTAGACCGTTGAACTCGATACTGGAGCCGTTTGAAGAAAGCGTTGTGAAGCTGTCAATGGTCAATCGGTGGCGACGCATTCTACTTATGCACAACTTCTTTTGGCAGCGCTGGTCGACGGAATATTTAACACTTCTCCAAGAGCTTGCCAAATAATCGACTTAACATCGAGACAGCAAAATTGATACTCTGGTGTTGATAGCAGACAACAATGCCCCTCCCGGTCCCTGATGCCTCGTCAGAGTGGTAGAAACACATCCTGGGTCCGATGGATTTGTTCGAGTACTGACTCTTCGAACTCCAGGTGGACTATTAAAACGCAACGTGCACAAACTATGTCCTCTACCTACTGATGTATAGCCAGGATTATTTTGAATGGAGCTTCCAAGGTGGGGAGAATGTTTGAGCCTTTTGTTTATTTTCAAACAAAGATAATTTCTTTGTTTTCCCAAAAAAAAAAAACAAAAAATAAAATATTCATATGCATAAACAGTTACAAATGAATTGTACAGGCTTAAATTAGTTTTAAAAATGTTTCAATAAATGAGTTCGATACTGTAAGGCCAGCTGCGCGGACGCTTATTATTTTTTGATCCGGCTGCTGAATTAGCCGCGGTATCACCCTATCAGTGTGACCTATGACTTCGGAACTGCACACGCAATGCTTCTTTTAATGCGCGCCAATCCATAATACGATTGGATTTAATGTGCAGCCAATACAATTCGTTTGTTCTATCTGTCACTAACCTATGAAAGTTTTGCAACACCTCTCCCCAAGGACATCTATATTGACGCTGCAAATATTCCACCCGGAATATAAAATCCTCTACAGACGCGTCGGATCGATCACCGCTGAACGTTATGATCGACTCTGAGTCGGTCATGCTGAGGGATATTGTATTCAGGAGGCGGATCAGACGATCCAACCTCACCAGCGCCACGATTCTCAAAATGCCAGCGAGTATCAGCTCTAGTACTCGCATTTTTCCAAGTGTACGCTAGACCTCTCCGGTGGTGTCCACCATAGCTATTTGGCCTCCTAAACTCTGCGAAATTTGGCTCTGAGGCTAAACGGGGTTCATGCCAATTATATCCTACCGGTCGGCATGCGGCTTCTGACTGTGTGCTAACACTCTCGCACTGCCGCACGAGAGTGTTAGCACACAGTCAGAAGCCGCTCTAGTTTCGTAAGCAGGTGGAAAAGACAAGTCCGTCGGGGGATCTACCGGTTTTTTTGGTACAGCTCCTTGGCGTTGCAACTGCTCGCCCGATGCTTCCTACCCGCTATTACCTTCATCTAGGAAATAGGCCTCCTCACCTTTGTTGCGGGTAGGCTCAGACTCTCTAAAGATTGGCGTTTTGTTTTTAGAACGTGTAAAATAAGAATGCAAGCTACAACGTAGATCAAACTCTGCAGCTCGATCTAGTGCTCTCTTTTTTTAAGCCTTTCAGCGCTGTTCATAAAGACGAACGAAAACACAATTCGACTCAACAACGCAAAAAAAAAATTAAATAATTAAGGAAAATAATAAATGAATATATAAATATATAAATAAATTGGTAAATAAATAAATAAATAGATAGATAAATAAATAAACACAAAAATAAATAAATAAAATACACTCTAAGAAATAAATAAACGCGAAAATAAATAAATAAATAAATAAACACGTGAACAGATAATTTAACAAACAAAAGTATACATATATTAACCGGAGCTTATACAAATAAAGCTTTGATGACTACTGACAATTACGACGACTCCATGCATCGGTCATCTGCGGCAGATTTAAAAAAAAAAAAACTAATTTAAATCGTGGCAAGATGGAATCGCTGGTCCACAATTCACCCTCCCCTCTAGTGGTCACTAGGATGAACTGTGAAGCTGCGATACACTCACTACTGAGCTAGAAACGACTATGCAACGCACTTCGCTTCCGAGTGAAGTGTCAGGACATAGCATGGTCTCTGCTCGACATTCAACACTGTCACTTATACACAAACGATAGGGACATGCCATAAAAGAGAACTATAAACAAATAATATAATTGACTAACACAAAAAGACATATCTTGGTGCAATTAACATGCATCATTCTACTCTTCGCTATGGCAGCCCGCCGGAATAATTTTTAATTGGGCGCTATATTGTTACTCAACCCTGATTGCTCGACGCCATGAACTTGGTCAACAACCTAACCATGAGCCGCTGCTAGCCGTGGCAAAGTTCATGTCGTACGATCAATCAGGGTTCCGTAACAAATTGTTCGACTTGCGCTGTGTATGTATAGCATGTACCGGCATTTTGGTGTCTTTTGAACGTTCTTTAATCGTAGCGACTGTTTTTGTTATAGCTTCGAATGACTCTGCGATAAGCAAAACGTCATTAAGGGTGGGTTTTTTCAAGGCAGCAGTGCAAACGGCGTTGTAAAGTGTATGCCTGATAAATTTATCACGAATCATTTCGTTAAATTTTCACTTATACATGTGAACTTGCACTCTCTCGCAATAGCACGAAGCTCAACTACAAATTCTCGTGGCGTTTGTGTTGGTGTCATGTCTTTTTTAAAGAAATCAGATCTTAAAGCGACATCATGTCTTTTCGTTTGGAAAAATTAAAATTAAAATTTTGATTCAGCTGCTTCAAATACGAGTCCCGTGCCTGCGTTTCCTTTTTAAATATATGGAAAGCTGGTATGTAATTGGAAGTTGTTGCGTCTGTCAACAATTGCTTTTGTGAAGTCCAGAGTTTGCCTCATTAAATGTTCTGTGAAAAACGGTTGCTGTTTTAGCAACTGCTCGAGTACTTCACTATTCATTTTGTGACATATGTACACTTGCTTGAAAAAGTTTGCATACTCGTACACCAAAAGAAAAAATTGAAATTTGAACTTTAATCGCAAATATTTCAGCTAATGTTTTATGTATTGAATCAAACTTTGTTTTTTATATGGTTTATTAAGTTCTCTTAACTAATAATATTTGTTCATCATTTTAATGCATTAAACTAAAACGATAAGCCTGTAGACTTTTGCAGTATTTATTAAACTTTTTACTAAAGTTATACGAAAAAACGAAAAATATTTGTTGAACTGTGCGAAAAAGTAGTAATGGTTAATTAGCTGCTGCGCTCGAATAATTAATGCACAACCGTCTTGTTTGAAGATAACGAAAGAAGAGATTTTAATTCTCAATTCACCAATATTTAGTTTGAGTCTGCACTCGATACTTTGAGCGCAGAAGAAAAATAAGAATTGAGTGATTCCCGTTTACAATTCAGCGATTACTGTTATTGAGTAATTCTTATAGATAATAAGCGATGGATAATTCTTATGAATATTATACATTAAAGTAATTCAGTTTTGCAAAGAATGTGAGAATTCAAAAGTATTTAACAATATGTAGATGCAAGTTCTATAGGAAATATGCAAAAGTATGGTTTTTAAGTAAAATGAATTTACAGTGCTTTTCTGATATGTTGTAGCATAAAATGAATTAAAACTATAAATTTAAGTATTAAAATGCAGCAAAAATATTATAGTTAAGAAAAATTAAAAAACCATATATTAATAGGTAATAGCTAAAAATATTGAATAAGTACACGATACGTTTTTTTTTTTGTGCATTTGTAAGATACTAAATTTATTTATTAAAATGTTATTCTTAAGTGGTAAAAGTCTAATCTAATTCTGATGATTATTTGTGTTATTTATAGCCTGTCATAAGCAGTAACTTTTCCTCTCTTGTATGCACGCTCTAATCAGCAGCTCGTTGTTTTATGTCAGTGCTGGCCAGCCCATATTAAATGGTGTTAAATGGTTCATGTTCTGTTGTATTTGTAACACACGAATAGTATAGCAAGCAGCACAACAGTCAGGCGTCGGCAGCGAATGAATCAACAAGAGCATCAGACGCAGTAAGTCTAGCAAAAGCAAAAAGTTGTAAGCCATTTTCAGATGGCGATTTTGTTAAAGATGTAACAAATGCTACTTTGGAATGTTTCAAGGACAAAGAAGCAGAATTCATTGCAATAATAAAAAAATACCGCTATCCAGACACAATATAAGACGCCGGATTGAAACAATTGGCAATCACATCCTTAATGAAACAACCGATATGCATGATATAAGGCAACTGCTGATATGCGTAAAAAGTGTAGATAAAAATTTTGTCGTTAACGAAGATGTTTTGGCCCACATTCCACTTACTGGGCAAGTGGGCGCCACTTTTTACAATGCTTTGGAAAAGGAAG
Source organism: Leucophenga montana (assembly GCA_035044765.1). NCBI lineage: Eukaryota > Metazoa > Arthropoda > Insecta > Diptera > Drosophilidae > Leucophenga > Leucophenga montana. The sequence goes on from JAWNNQ010001389.1 coordinate 9,492, forward strand.
TATTTTCTTGGAGTGGCAAGCAAAAGTTAAGTGCCTTTTGCACTGATGGAGCAAAACTGATGGCATGTGAATGGAAAGGTTTTGTTGGCCAACTTCGGTAAAATGGAGTTAACGTGCCAACTTTTCACTGCATTATCCATCATCAGGTGTTGTTCGCATAAACTCTAAATATGTTGGATGTTAAAATTGCTACAAAAATAATTAACTGTTTGCGAGGTGGTCACAAAGCACTCACCTATAGGCAACTTGTTGCGTTTTTGAAGGAAGTCAATGCAGAAGATAGTGTCTCTTGCTTCACACGGAGGCTAGATGGCGATAGAATTGCGAGTAGAAATAATACACTTTTTTCATCTTGAAAATAACTGCAAGGACTCTAAAGAGCTATTTAGAAAATTGCGTTTTCCTGGCAGATTTAGCCATTTTGCCCGACATCACGGAGGTAATGAATATATTTAATCTTGCTTGCAAGGAAATGACAAAACTATTTGCGATTTGTTACGAATAGTGTATGAATTCAAGCGAAGGTTTTATTTAATGTGCACGGAATTTGAATCAAATAATTTGCAACACTTCCCCAGAACAGCTGAAATTTACAAGACAGCTGATTTGACCACCAAGCGCGAGGACCACTGTTAAGTTCTTTTAGAACTTGTTGAGGAACGGCTGCGCATTGTTTCTTATTTAAAATTATCGTTACAATAATTGTATTGTATATTGTATTAATTGTATGATGCATCACTATATCGGTTTTGCACATCACTAGAACAACTGAAATGATTTTTATGAGTGTTTGCTTAGTAACGAAAATCAATTTGGTTGGCATCACTGACACTCAGCACACTTGTGTTAATATTGTATGATATAGCAATTTAGTATTAACAGCGCACCGGATCGAAACGGACACAGCGTCTTATATATGTAAAATACAGTCCACTTTAAATAAAACGCATTAATTAAAAGAATACCGTTTATTTTTCTTCATCGCCCCGCTGATTCATCATCATCGTTTGCTGATCCTTCAAACCGGATTCGTTGTGTGTTAATTCTCAAGTGTTTAAGTTAATTTTTCATAATGGAAGAGCTAAAGTGGCTAATACAATCAAGAGGCCGCTCGAAGGCAACAATTACGCGAATGCACAATTACGCTCATAACCCTCCCGCTGGGTGCAACATTAACATAATCAACGCTATGCTAGCAAAATCAATTTGGCTTGGATAGAATTCGAACAGAATGGAGACAATATGTGCCTATATCAGATCATCAATGGGTATGTCGACCCTGCTTTCACAGACATTTTGAAAGCACTGTGCATAACAAGCAAAGTTTGGGAAATACACAAAGATTCCACTATTTGAAATCGTTTCTAATTGGAGAAGCTGCAAATCTTATAAGACATATGGATAACAGAAGCTGCATATGACACTGCATGGGACCGATTAAAAGAACGATACAACAGACCACGTCACATTGTGAATTCATTGTTAGACGCATTTATGAGCATACCTACTGCTACAAATGTAGATGTGTCAAGTCTTCGCAAGATTTCTGATGGTGCAAATGAAGTTATACGTGGGTTAGATGCAGTTAAACAGACAAACCGAGACTGCTGGATAATATACATGGTTCTAGCAAAGATTGATACTGAATCCAGACGTAAGTGGATTGAAGAAAGCCGCAATTCTGAATCGCCAACCGTCGATGATCTATTCAAGTTCCTTGACGCGCGCTGTGAGGAGTTTGAATTAAGTCAACGTAATGCTGCTACAGATTCAAAGGGTGCTGCACACGACAGAACAAAGAAAGCAGTTTGTGACGATTGACCGTGGTAAATGTATTAAGTGCAACTCAGCAGACCACTACTTGCATTGCTGTTCGCAATTTCTTAATTCGTCTGTTGACCAACGCCGCAGCTACATTAAGGGTAAATATTTATGTTTTAATTGTTTAAATTGTTTGAATCAAAGTATAGTTGCAAGCATTGCAATGGCCGGCACCACACATTAATACTCGCACAGATATCATCGTTTCAAAACGCAGAAGGTAACAACCAGGTTACAACCACCTCACCAACAAGATTTGAAGGTCCGAGCAACCAAGCTACGCCATACATGTCATCGGTGACTATGAGTCACATCGCACGAGCGCCATGCGCTACAACTACGATTCAGCCACAAGGGCTTAAGAAGAGTACACTGCCCACATCATTGGTGGATGTACAAAACTCACAAGGTACATATACAACTTGTCGCGTTCTACTTGACAGTGGATCGGAATTGTCATACATATCCGAGCGCTGCGTGCATGCACTTGGGCTCGCACGTTTACCAGTGCGGATACTGGTGTCTGGAATTTCATCGGTAAAGGCTGAGACCACACGTGGTTTTAGCACATTGCACATCAGGTCAAGAGTTTCAGAACACACACTAAATGTTACAGCTTACGTTCTACGCAAGATTACATCGTCCTTGGCCAGCACACAATTGATTCATCAGCGCTTAGAGTATTTGATGGCATTCAACTAGCAGATCCAGCCTTCATTACTTCATCGGCAATAGACATTATATTGACCGCAGATTATGTATGGGCAGCGTTTACAGGTAACAAGATGTACGACTGTCAAGGCAACACAATCGCAATTTGACTTTGCAGACTTTGCACTCTTCAACGACTACTTCACTTATGAGTACAATTGATATAGACGGCTCGTTTCAAAAGATATGGGAGATAGAAGACATGAATCTCCTCATAAAGATACTGAGAATGATATCTTCGAGCAACATTTTCTTAGCACACACTCACGTGATTCAAACGGGAAGTATATTGTAGAGCTTCCAAACCCAGAGTTCGCAGACACACTTCAAGGCGCACTGGCACGCTTTTACTGTGTAGAACGACGTCTACAAAGAGATGTCAAACTTCAATCACAATACGTACGATTTATGCAAGAATATGTTCAACTAGGACACATGCGAGAACTCCGACCAGAGGAACTCACTGCAGTTATTCTACATGCCCCACCATCCGGTCATAGGAAAGAAACTGCGAGTGGTATTCGACGACTCATTCCAAGATGTTAATGGCCACTCACTAAATGACGCACTTCACATTGGATCTAGCATACAACGCAACTTATTTGCTGTATGTCTACGCTTTAGAATGCACAAGTTCGTATTTTCGGCGGACATAGTCAATATGTTTCGCCAATTATGGGTCACTGACAACAACCGCAATTATCAACGCATTGTATGGAGAGAAAATCCTTCAGCTTCGCTTGAACACTATTAATTATGTACGGTAACATACGGCACAGCTTGTGCACCATTTCTAGCTGTTAGAGTGCTAGAACAACTTGCAAACGACTACAAAAAAGACTTTCCAAACGCTGCGAGAATTCTTTTAGAAGACTTTTACGTCGACGACGTGCTAACTGGAGCGAACACTGAACACTTATGTCACATGCAAAACTAGAAATAGGAAAATGGGTATCAAACAGTAAACGCAACAGCCAAGAAAACAATTCATCTATACAACGTGTGTCTTTCATCACAACCGGAGAGTACTAAATGGCAGGTACTTTCAGACGTATCACGCATATTTGACCCTCTCGGCATGTTGGCGCTGATGGTGGTTCAATTTAAAATACTTTCTCAAGAACTGTGGCTTCACGACTTGGGCTGGGACACTCCGCTCCCACATAAACTTGCTTGATCTTTGGTGGAACGGTCCATCATTTCTGCACAATCAACACAACTATATGGTAATATTGCAAAGCTCACCATTTTCTAGTTTTTTTTTCAGATATACATGCAGAGGCTGAAGTAAAGACTACGGCATAACACGGGTCAACGATGCATCTACACCGTCAACACTTGACCAACTGGTAGACAGAGTTTCATCCTGGCTTAAAGTGGTACGCATCGTTGAATATGTACTACGCTTTGTACAACGCATACGGTCATCACTCATTGATATACGCTCCGCATCACTCAAATTTGAAGAGATCAATGCTGCACGCATCTTATGTCTGCGGCACGCGCAGAATTGTTTTGATGATGATCGACAACAACAAACAACTGAAGAGTCGATCACAGTTGCGCAATCTTTCGCCTATCATCTGTGAGCATGGTGTACTCCGCGTTGGCGGACGATTGGGCGATGCACAACTGCCTACAAATGTCAAGCACCCTGTTATTCTACCGAAAGGGCATCGCATCACAGAACTGATATTGGATCACGAGCATTGGATAAACTTGCACCCAGGGGTCTCCGCACTATTCGTTATTGTTCGACAACAGTACTGGGTATTGGGTGCACGCAACCTAATACGAAAAATCACACACGACTGTCTACGATGTTTTCGACAACGTCAACATACTACACACCAATACATGGCCGATCTGCCCGCTATACGAGTGCTGCAGGCATTCGCATTTGAAAACACTGGCTGCGACTACGCTGGGCCTATTTTGTTTAAGGTGCACAAGGGACGCAATCCACGAAAAGAGAAAGGCTACATTTGCCTGTTCGTCTGCCTTGTCACATCGGCTCTACACCTAGAGCTAGCTACATATTTGAGTACTGAAACATTTCTAGCAGCGCGGCGACGGTTTGCATCCCGCCGTGGCAAGTGCGCACAAAGCTACAAGGACAATGGGAAGAACTTTGTTGGCGCTCACCGAGCTATGAAAGAAATGCAATTACTTCTTTCATCACAACAACACAATGACACAGTCGTACAAACACTTGCGGGTGAATTCATCAAATGGAACTTCATACCGCCATATGCACCACACTGGGGTGGCAAATGGGAGTCTGCAGTACGCTCAGTAAAGCTGCATCTCCGGCGCGTTATCGGCAACGCAATTTTCACATTCGAACAAATGCACACGCTATTGACGCAAATCGAAGCAGTGGTAAATTCACGCCCACTGTACGCAACATCAGACACTGATACGACCTATCTGTCGCCGGCACACTTTTTGTTTGGTCGTCCTTACACAACTGTTCCAGAGAGCGATCTCGTTCACGTGCCAATCAATTGTTTGGACTACTGGCAGCAAACCCAAGCTATGTTTCAAGGGTTTTGGAAAAGATGGCACCAAGAATATTTAACTAAGTTGCAGCAGCGCCCCAAGTGGACAATAAAGACTTCAAACATTGCAAAGGAGAACGTCGTCCTCATAAAGGATTTAAACGCGCCACCAGCAGCGTGGCCACTAGCACGAGTAATTGAAACCTATGCAGGGCCTGATGGTCTGGTTCGCGTCGTAAAGCTGATGACATCAACTGGAGAGGTTACACGTCCAATCACCAAGATTGCTGCATTACCTAATTCAGAAACTTTGTTTCAGGGCGGGCCGGGATGTTGAGGAACGGCTGCGCATTGTTTCTTATTTTAAATTATCGTTACAATATTTGTATTTTGTATATTGTATTAATTGTATGATGCATCACTATATCGGTTTTCAACATCACTAAAACAACTGAAATGATTTTTATGAGTGTTTGCTTAGTATCGAAAATCAATTTGGTTGGCATCACTGACACTCAGCACACTTGTGTTAATATTGTATGACATAGCAATTTAGTATTAACAGTGCAGAGATCGAAACGGACACAACGTCCTATATGTAAAGTACAGTTCACTTTAAATAAAATGCATTAAATAAAAGAATACCGTTTATTCTTCTTCATCGCCCCGCTGATTCATCATCAGAACTAAAAGCTATTATTGAATGTTATTTTAAAGATTTTAAGAAAATAGCTCATTTATTTGATTTATTTGAAAACCGCATGACTTGGTCTTTAAATGAGCATACATCAGAAATTCAGAATGAATTACTTAAAATGCTATCAGATTTTCCAATGGAGTTAATTTTTATAAAAATCTATGCGTCAAACAATATGCCAACGTACGAACAGAAGTACTATATAAAATCTTGTCAATATTTGTTTCTACTTATATCTGTGAAAGTAGCTTTTCTATGTTAAATATTATTCAAACTAAACGACGTAATTGCTTATCAAATGGAAGTCTTGACCATTTACTTCTTATAAAATGTTACAAACATGAAATAAAATTGAACGATGTCATGAAATAAAATTAAAATTTTCTGTTGAACATACTTGTTTTTTACTTTTTTGTTTTTCTTCTTTATTGTGCATCAAAAGTGACAGAATTTGTTTTTTATTTACTTTTCTATCTTTCGCTTTTCTTAAATGTGCATTTAATTGGGTTTACTGTTTATCCCATATTTTTCATTGAATTAGAATTCACAATTGTGAGTTACTTTTCACAAAAATTTTTTTTCAGTGCAGCAATCGCACACATATAAAAACTTTGTATGGTTTAGTTTTGAACAGCACTGTTTTATGTCTATTTTACTTAAATACTTCTTAGTGGCCTGTATATATTTGATATCACTCCACATTGATCCGTCTCACGCTTTGTCGGTGATAAATGGAAAATTCATCTGTCCGCTAGTTTTATGATCTGACGAAGCAAGCGACATCTTTACTGTAGATATGCAACATATAATCGTTGCTCCGCTTTATCAGCCGCAGACAGAATACGCAGAACAACTTATGTTCAAACGTGAACATTCTTCCGGGGGCAGAAAATGAGATTTTTATTTTCATTTTTATACAAGTAGTATAACAAGAATTATAATTACTATTGAAATGAGTATTAGTGATGAGTAACCACTGACAGTGTGAAAGTGCAGATCTTTGATATGAACTTTTTCTTTGTTTAGTTTATCAAGGTTCTGATCAAGCTGTTGAAGCCTAGCTCTGTTGTTGAACACCAGTGATCCAACCGGAACCAAATACTGATGTGCTGTTATATTTATTTCCTTTATGAAATATACAGACTACGAGGTGCCAAATGTTGAGTGTGCTGTCTGATATGCTTGTAAAGTTACTCCAGAAAGTCTTGCCAATTAAATTATTCCCCGATTTGGTAACTTTATTATATTTATGTGTACGTCACCACATAGTATATGCGCAGATGATTTTATCTCCATTTTTTCAATTCCATCTATGTAGAGTGTTGCTTCTTGTTCTATTTAATGTATTCCAATTTTGGTTGTACGCTTTTCAACGTCCTCTATATCTTTGCCTAGATGCGTTTCAATTATCTTTGCCAGTGGCTTATTCGTCATTCCAGCGATCACGTTGTATCTTCTGGTGTTTAATGCATCCTCGCCATTCGCATCAGTGATTGCAATTGCTCTCTTCAGATGATATTTCATTGCTTTTACCCCGGATTCCCATATACCACCAAAATGTGGTCCTGCCGGGGGGATATATGGAAGCCCAGCATTTGTTAATCGTCCACTGACTCTTAAAATTTAATTTTTTCCAAAAATGGATTAAGACAGACGAGTTAGCGGTGTTTCATTTAATACGCAACTTATTTCATCAGTGAAGTCTTTTTTGCTTTAATTTGATTATTAAAGTAGAAGCCTTCTGTAGTTCAACCGGAGACAAATTTTCTGTCTTCTCGCTTTTTTTCGTTTGTTACAAAGATTTAACCAATTGGATTAATTGTGTCGTCGATAAACTCATGTTGACTCTGAGTTGTTACTACTGCTGCATGTAACATGTTGTTGTTGTTTGTTGCATGCCGCATAATTATGCACAGAAAGTTTATGCATTACTTTCTGTAGTGGTATTTTGTACTTCTTGACCACCATTCTGCTGCGATTGATGTTGATAGATTTGGCTTTCTCTTTCTGGACCCAGCTCTCCACTATCACGACGCGGTCCATTGTGATATTACCACCGTGTAGTCCGTGACACGGCATGACATTGCGTGGATAGTAATTATTAAGACGACATGGTCCACGTCCACCTGGAACCCCACCAGCACCACCACTCTGCTGCTTACCATCATGTGGTTTCTCCTCCAACTCACTGCCTCTCAGATCACCGGGCTGTTCATCACCGGATAGATTTGGCTTGCGGCGGTTCTTCTTAATCCATGGGCGAAAGTTGCGACGTTTATCGACCGCAAATTGACTGCTATGCACTGGCTGACCCGACGGTCCCGTCACATTGGCTGCCTCATTATCCTTCTCACCAATAACATTAAATTCGACTACCTCACCGTCACCTACGGAACGCACTGCTTTTTTTCGGATTGTTGTCTGCAATAGCGCTCTGATGAACGAAGATATCCTCTATGGTGCCATTACGATATTTGAAGCCATAGTGGCTCTTTACGTTGTTCCTGATTAATATCAGATAGTATCCAGCCAAATTTAGTAGATTGACCATCTACACCATCCATTTTAATAACGCCACATTCTAGGATTCTGCTAAACAAATCTCCTCCAATTACCATGTCAATCCTGTCTGATTTGTTGGACATAGTATCTGTTATTGCGTAGTTGTTCCATTTCTGTAGATCGTATTCGAATGACAGATATGGTTGCGCACAGCGATGGTAAAATTATTGCGTCGACTTCTTCAAAGTAGTTGCTCATGAACCTTGGTTTAATCTGAATTTTGACTTTATAATTGGATTCACCAACTACAGTTTCACCAAGTCCATAAATTTTTGTTTTCATTTTTATGCGTGGAACTTTTAACATTAGTGACTTAGTGAGCACATGTTGCATTTAGCGTTTAGTGTCGAACATTTTTCACTGTATATGTGATTAATGCATTTAAAGCAAAGGCTTTGTTCTCTCATAAACTTGCGACTTTCTTCGATCGAAATTGACTGTAGTCTTCTGCATTCACTGGTTGTATGATTGTGGTACTTTCAAAAAAGCAAATTTTTCTTATTGCTTGATTTGCGACTGCTGAGACTTTATGACTTTTGAGTTATCGCCGTTCTAAAAATTCTATAACATCTTTAAGAGTTTGGATTTCTTTAGGCGTTTAGTTGCTTGCTCATATAACTTTAAGCCTTCTTTGTGTAGCTTTCGGCAAATTATCCTCGAAATGAATTGCTCATTTTCTTTAATTTCTACATATATCTAATGCTCGAATAGCATTAAGGCACTCATTTGTTGTATCTAATAGTTGCCTGACATCCGCATTGTCGCTGTTTATTTGTGGTTGATCTAAAATCCTATCCCATTGAGTCGAAAATAAAATACTTTTATTTTCGTACCTTTTTTTCAGCAGTGTCCATGCAACATTGTAACTATTGCTTGATATCTGCAGATGTTGAATCAAGCGAGCAGCTTCTCCTTTCAAGCATTGCCGAAGACGCAACATTTTTTCTGAGTTTGATATGTATACATTATTGTGCACCATATCTTGGAATAGTTTGTAAAATGTTGCCCATTCTTTAAAATCACCAGCAAATGTTGGAATTTTTAATTTTTCTAATTCCAAGCAATCCTAGTGATTCTTTGGTTGGATTTTAAATTCTTTTTCTTCATTCGGAAGCTTTGTTAAATTGAGTATAAGAAGATTTTCAATTAAGATATCTGCTTCAGCGTCTTCTAGTTTTCTTATTTCAGACCCATACAGCTTTTCAAGTTCATCAACCATCCTTGTAATCAAATCATTTTTTGCTTTTCCTACATTTGTACGGTTCTCGGTTTTAAAATACTTTATGAAATTAGTGGTACGTCTCTTAAAACTATTTAATTTAAACTCGTTCCTTTTAAGGTAGTTAGCTTCCAGCTCTTTTCGGTGGTTTTTTGAATGCTTTATAATATCGGGACAAGTGCTTTTCCGAATGTGTTTTGCACTAATTATATTATAAAGCTGCAACATTTTTTCTGCAATTTATTTTTGAGCATCGATTATTTTTACTCTATTAATCCCCATTTTAGCTCTTTTCTTTCACCGACCAATCAAAACAAAACTTTAAGAGGTAGTTTTTTAGTCGCCTGGGTGACTAGCTATGCCTAGACTCACAGCTGGATAAAGATTACTCTGCTGTTCACGGTGAAATTGCTTTTGGGTTTTTTAAAATTCACCAAACACTCTCAAATCTTTCTCTCTCTTGTTTTTTTATCACTTTTTCTTGGTGTTTTAGCCCCAAAAACGCCTAAATTGCTCTTTAAACTCAGACTCGCTTTTTTAACAAACAATTTTTTTTTTTTTACTTTTCTTACCTAGTCTGCTGTTAAGCCTCAGACACGCCTTTCTCACCAACACTTGTTGTTTTTCTTTTTCACTTTTCTTGGTGTTTTTGCCCCATGATCGCCTAGTCTGCTGTTTAGCCTCAGACACGCTCTTCATTTTTTGTTTTTTAAGTAACTTATAATTAAAATTTTTTTTAATATTATACTCTGTGTCTTACCACTGTACCACGATAAAATATTGAATAAGTACACGATACGTCATTTTTGAGCATTTGTAAGATACGAAATTTATTTATTCAAATGTTGATGCTTATATACTATTTTTAAATGGTAAAAATCCTAATCTAATTTATTTGTGTTATTTATGTTCTGTCATAAGCCGAAGAGATATCATTAACTTTTCCTCTCTTATATGCACGCTCTTATCAGCAGCTCGTTGGTTTATGGCTATTTTACTTAAATACTTCTTAGTGGACTGTATATATTTGATATCACTCAACATTGATCCGTCTCACGCTTTGTCGCTGATAAATTCATCTGTCCGCTAGTTTTATGATCTGACGAAGCAAGCGATATCTTTACTGTAGATATGCAACATGTAATCTTTGCTCCGCTTTATCAGCCGCAGACAGAATACGCAGCACATCTTATGTTCAAACGTGAACACTATATAATAAAACAAAGTTTGATTCAATACATAAAACATTAGCTGAGACATTTGCGATTAAAGTTAAGATTTCAAATTGTTTTGTGGTGTGCGCAGACTTTTTCGAGCAAGTGTATACAATAATACAAAATATTTTCGGTTTCGTCTTTGAATTTAATTTAGTAATTTGGATATTTTATTTAATAAGAAAGTGGTTATACAAAGTTCCAAATTTGTGCGGTAAGTTTCTGCATTTTTAAAAAAAAATTTAAAATTATAGTTTTAATTCATTTTATGCTACAACATGTCAAAAAAAAAAAAAAAAGAGCTAGCGCAAAAATCGACGTACAGGCTTCTTTTTACGAAGAAAATTATGTGTTAATAACTGGTAGGATAACCCCTTCTCCACAATTTTTTTTTATCTTCAGATGCATTTTTTCCCATTCCTCCATTGTTATGTCTGTTGACGGATTTTGCGTTCGAGTAAGTCCCACAAATGCTCTATGGGAATCAGGTCCGGACATTGGGGACGTGTCCTTAACTGATATTTTATATTATTGTATAAAGGAGCACTGTGCTCGTATGAAGCTGGTATGAAGAAAAAGCAGTACTACCTTTGAGAAGGACAATTTGTTGCCAACCGTAAAACCTGGTGGAGGAGGAATTGTGGTTTGGGGTATATGGCAGCCAATGGTGTTGAAAAACTAACATTTATTGAAAAAAAAAATTTCCAACCTAATTATATCCAAGTTTTAAGGGGTAATTTGTTGCAAAGTTCCCACAAGTTGGGCCTGCAAGAAGAGTTTTGATTTCAGCAAGACAACGACCACAAGCACAGTGCGCATAAAGTAAAGTTCCTTTATAATACAAAAAATCAATTGAAGACACCTCCCCAATATCCGGACCTGAATCCCATAATGCATTTTTGGGACTTACACGAATGCAGAATCCGTCAACACACCATTAACAACAAGAATATAAAAAGAGTCATAACAATTGAGGAATGGGAAAAAATTACAACTGAAGATACAAAAAAATTTGTAGATTCCCTGCCAAAGGGTTATCTCTCCAGTTATTAGCACATCATTTTCTTCGAAAAAAGAAGCCTGTATGCACACTTTTGCGGTAGTGCTCTTCTGAAATGTTGTGTCATAAAATGAATTTAAATCATTTAAATGATGAGAAAATATTATTAGTTAAAATAAATTAGTGAATTATTTAATAAATCAAAATTTGATTCAATACATAAAATATTAGCTGAGATATTTGCGATTAAAGCTAAAATTTCTACTTTGTGATGCACGCAGACTTTTTCGAGTGAGTGCATATGTTGAACATGATGCTCTATTCCTCTGTATCATTTAATCTCCTGGAATCGACATTAGAGCTGCACCATTCGTCCATGTATAAAGACATTTCTTACAGATCTCTGAGGTAGCTTTGTTCCCATCGACTGACAGTCTTAGGTGTTTTTCTTTGGTTTTGTGTTAGATTTCTTTATGAAGTGGTGTCAAATCCAGAATAGCTTCCAAGCATAATTACACATCATCTGCATACATTAGCGTACGGGCATGATTAATAGACAAAGGAAGATCATTAATAAAAATGTTGATCAATATTAAACCTAGGTTACTCTCTTGGGGAACACCAGAATAATCAATTTCACCAATAAGAACTTCATGAAGAAAAGCAACAGATAGCATAGATCGGCGTGAATAGAGAGTTGGAAGGTCAATTAATTTAAACCTGTCATGATAGGGTGGAAGATTCATTTCGGGAACCCAATTGAGACTCCTAAGCGCAAAGAGAAGAAACTGTTTTTGAACTACTCAATACGATCCACATGAATATCATAGTATGGGGTCCAAATACAGGAGCCAAATTCTAAAATCGGGCAAACAAGAGAAGTATAGAGGAGTTTACTGTTGTAAGGGTCATTAAATTCCAAGCCAAGAACACCTTTTGCTTTATATACTATTGAACAAATGTGATTATTATAAATATATTTAGGATCCATTAGGATACCTAGGTCATTAAAAGAAAACACTCTGCCGAAGGTAATGTTATTTACAAAATATTTCAATATATGTTTTCTATGATGAAACGTTATACACTTGCATTTTCAGAAATTTAAATTAAGAAAATTTAGACCCACCATGTGTGTAGTGAGTTTAAATCAGTCTGCAATAAATTGTGTTGCGAAACATAAGAATATGACAAGCATTATTTAACATCATCTGCATAATAATGTATGGAATAAGTTTTCTACAAGTTTATAAATCGCGCTGCTGCAGCAATTGCTGAAATAAAACAACACACATAAAATACATGCTGGAAAGCAGTCTGGCCGGAATGTGTCATTAATAGAAGTGCAACCGAAAACACAGAAATCGTTACGCTAACACATGGCATCGGCGACGCGTTTAGTACATTCAATGAAAACCTTACTATATGACAGCAGATAAAATCTATGCAGGACTCCGACTTTACCATAAGTTAGAATGAATTTTCTTGCAATCGATGAAATCCAAAATTCCAAAATGAGATTCAATCTTGTACATCCAGCTACCGAGACATATACAAGCGTCTAGTGAAACAACAGTCGTCGCAAAAACTGATTACCGACTAAATGGTAACTGGAAAAAAGTCAACTCTAAACGAGTGCGATGTAGTATATTTAAGTGACGAAAGCGATTTTGAACCAGTTTACTGCAAGGAAGTTCACGTATTGTCCGACTACGAAGAATAATGGTTCTACGCTTGGAAAAGTTTTTGTATTTGCAAAATAAGTACATACGAAATAAATTTATTTAAAAATGTTCGCATGTGAATTTTCTTAACTAGATTCCAAAAGGTTTGACGAGATTCCAAGTAGCTGCCAAGCCTCATGTCTTGATTTAGTTTTAAAAAAAAGATTTCCTAGTTATTTCGTCAGGTTTTGAGTTACTTTCTACGTGAGACTTTTTTTATACGTTGCTTATTGACCGCACAACAACCTTTCCAATTGTGTTGTGAAAACTATATTTTATAGCTACTCTTGTAGTTTTTTGCGATTTTTTATGCGTTTTATTTTTTTTTGCGTAACCATATATGCAAGTATTTTCCTTGACTCCCGCAACCTGTGTCAGTTAAATTATGTTTGTTTAAGCTTAACAGTCCTCTGTTTTGCTTTCCGGCACTGGATTCTACAGCTTTTCTGTACTCAATCCAATAATAATATCGTATTTCTATTCCAGATCGACCTGTATTGCAATTGTAATGCCCCTTATCATGCATACCCATTGTGACGAAGCTAATCGCTATGCACAAAATATCTTCAATAATACAATATAATTTCTTTAAATTTATTTAGCAAGTAATGTATAAAATAACGCAATTAGAAATTAATATTATAATGAATTAGATTAATTAGATTAACGGAAAATTTGAATTTAAACAGCGCGGGCAAGGTAACACTATAAAATACCACAAACGGTTGATTTAATCCCAGACTTTACTGAAGTGGGGTTCACTGGCGAATGCAGCGACTGGCCAGCGACTGGGTTGATAGAAAATAAAATAAATTTCAGAGTTCGGTTCTGCTTGGGCATTGGTACAAGCAGGTCGTGCGAGGATGAACACGAGTGTCGGGTAAGTGAACGGGTAAGGATTGGCATCTGTTGCCAAAAGAGATTCGCGCCGGTTGCTACCGAAGTTCCGTTGGTTAGGATTGGCAACAGACGCATCTGTTGCACATAGAGATTCGTGCCGGTTGTGCCGTTTGTTAGGCTTGGCATCTATTGTCAATAGAGATTCCGCATCCGCTGTGTATTTTCGGGAGTGCCGCTTGATAGGATTTTCATCTGTTGCCAATATAGATTCCGCGCCGGTTTTTACCGGAAGTGCCGCTTGTTAAGATTGGCATCTGTTGCCAATAGAGATTCCACGTCCGCTCTGTATTTTCGAGAGTACCGCTTGATAGGATTGGCATCTGTTGCCAATAGAGATTTGCGCCGGTTGTAACCGGAAGTGTCGTTTGTAAGGCTTGGCATCTGTTGCCAATAGAGATTCGGGCCGGTTATTACCGGAAGTGCAGTTTTTTAGGCTTAGCATCTGTTGCCAATAGAGATTCGCGCCGGTTTTTACCGGAAGTTCCGCTGGTTAGGCCTAGCATCTGTTGCCAATAGAGATTCGCGCCGGTTGTTACCAGAAGTGCCTGTTGCTACCGGAAGTGCCGACTGCTACCGGAAGTACCGATTGTTAGGATTGGCATATGTTGCCAATAGAGAACTCGCACCGTATGTGTTATCGGGAGTGCCGCTTGCTAGGATTGGCATCTGTTGCCAATAGAGATTCGCATCTGTTGCCAATAGAGATTCCACGTTCGCTGTGTTTTTCGGGAGTGCCGCTTGTTAGGCTTGGCATATCCAATAGAGATTCGCGCCGGTTGTTACCGGAAGTTCCGGTTGCTACCTGAAGTACCGCTTTTTAGGAATAGAGAACCCGTGCCGTATTTATTATCGGGAGTGCCACTTGCTAGGATTGGCATCTGGTGCCAATAGAGATTACGCGTACGCTAGGTACAACCCCCGTTATCAAATTAGGTTCCAAGAGTCAACATTTTCCCAAATCATACATGAGTTCAACCGTCACGTTCACTCCCGCACTCGCCATATAGATTTAAATTTATAGTCCATTTTATTAACCCCACAGACACACACATAAACACATACCACCACCCCATACATATCCTATATCATAACGTTGAAATATCAGAAAACAGAAATCATCGCCAAACATTTTTATCTTCGGATTCTACATACCCGGGTACTTAACTTCAAATATCTGACGTGAAATGACCTTCGCAAATGACCCTTAGCATTCCAACAACTAAACCTGTGTTATTGTCTCAAGCCATAACTTTGGGAAAAAAAATCGTATTTGATCTCTTGAACTCTTAAAATAAAGGGTGAGGACACCGGTTTAGCCGAGAGCGAATACTGGACAGAAGGCAAGTTGCGGAGTGATTAGTTTGACAGGGTCGGCCAACTCAAATGTCACCAGAATTGAGCTAACTGTGGAACCCAGAAAACCGAGATCAGGAACAACAAACATGGCCACAAATATCATTGACAAAGTCAGGAAATGGGCCTTTCGCTTTGATTGCAGCGTATCAAAGAGCTGACCGAGGCATATGGACTACCACAAGTTGACATCCTTAAAACTATGCCGGAGATACTCTGTAAAGACGCCCTAATTTGGTGGGGCGGTAATCACGAAGACTGGGCCAATTTTGCTGAATTTCGAGAAGCATTTCTCAAATTCTTTTTACCGAGCCACTGAAAAGTTCAAAAAATTTGTACTTGAGCTGCAAAACCTAATGACGGTACTATTGGAGTCAGGACCATTGAATGCTGCAGACGTGATGCGGGGAACACCGAACGAGGATTGAAGATCATGTACAACGTCTTATGGCTACGATCGAGCTGGGGAAAAAGACACTTCTGGCAGTGATCGGCACCGGTGCTACCAGATGCTTCATCAGCCAGAAAATCGCAGGTTTAGTTACACACGATAGCTACTCTAAATTTTACAATAAGGAACCATCCGTTCGCATGGCCGATGAATCTGCTGTCAATCGTTCACTCCGACTGCAAGTAAATTGTTTCAACAAGAAGATAATGACAGATTTTCTTATTTTACAGAATGTAATTGATTATATTTTAAACAGTAACAATAACCAGTGCGTGACGTAGTGTCTGGGCCGGAGCAGCATGAAAAGCAAGTGATCACAACGAAACATTCTAAATAAGCCAGTAACGCTAACTAAGACTCAATGTCAGAGCTAGAACGTTTGAGGGCTATCCTAACGGAAACGGGCACTGCGACATAAGGTGTTGTACCCTAGCCCGGATATGGTTAAGTTAAATTATCCAGGATACTCTGCGTCTCTTTAATGAAACGGAGAATGTCCTTAGACGAAGTTTGTTCATCTGTACAATTCTGAGGCTGGCCAAAGCCGGGCAATCGCATAGCAGATGTAAACTAGTTTCGTCATCCTAAAGACAAAGTCTGCACTTTGTTTCTGAGGAGAGACCTAGTTTATTTAAGTGATATCTCAGTGGATTATGGCCGGTGAGGTCGCCCAAAAGCAACCTCAGGTCAGATCTATTAAGATATGGGTATGGTAAGATAGGGTATATAGGACGGGTCAGTAGCTTGGAATGCCGTAGACTAGTATATTGTATCCAGTACCGGGAGGCAGTGCGTTTAAACCGATCTGCTATGAAAGATTTTGACTTAGCCCAGCTAAGTTCGCAAAAAGGAGTCCTATGAAAGAAGTTGACGATCCAGTCCTGGCTAGTTCATCAGCAATTTCATTGCCCTCGATTGCCTTATGGCCAGGTACCCAACAATAAGCTACTTTACAGCCGATTGCTAGTTGTTGGACGATGTCGTAACATCGAAGAACCAGTTTCGAGGAGAAGTTCCAAGAGGATAAGATATTTGAGGTATTTGAGGTTATGTATGTAACCTCAAATTTCTCAAAATCCTGACGTGATGGGCCAATTCTGACGGATTTGGATTCTACGCAGCAAATTACTTCGGAAATGACCCTCAGCTTTCCAGAAAATGACATGACCCCGGTATTTGTTGGTCTGTGTAATTAATACTAAAAAGGATTGAAATTAATGAATTGAAACTAATACCAACTTGTATTTCCTTTGGAAAGTTCGAGTCGTAGGTCGTCAGGAAACTTGATAAATTTTCTGTAACGACACCTGGACCATCCGACGTGCTAACCTCAGCCTGTGACTTCGTTACACCATAAATCCTTTGCATTGTAATGGCCAGTGACGTCATTAACCATTACAGTCCTCAAAGTTCACTCTTTTGTTACTGCTGTTAGCATAATCCTTTGCTGTTATATTTACCATCTCTGTCCTGCTGTTAACACAATATCAGCTGATACCTCCCTGTTGCTTGACATATCTGTTGTCTCGCTCTGTTGCATTCACGATCACATTGACTTCCCTTTACTGGCATTGGTACCGCTATGGCAACACCAGTTATTTTGTGAGCATGAAATTTAACGGTAATTTCATTCCCTTACTACTTTTTCGGTTAAGCGTATGGGCTAACGAGTTACTTTCTGTTATTATTTTGAAAGGCCTTCTAAGTAAAAATAATTGACTGTAATCATTATAAGTTTTATTATAAAACTTATAAAATAATGATTAATTTTAATTTTTATTGATTTAATCACAAAGTAATGATTAATGTTGAGTTAAACTTACTTTACTACTCTACCAATAATCATTATTTTTGAGCAAAAAAAAAAACAAAGAATAATCATTATTTGATGAGTTTTATTTTTTGTTCAAAAATAAAACTCAAGTTGTAATTTCGTCTTTTTCTTAAGGAATAAGGGCAAAAATTATTATTATTTTGTCAGTATGTCAAGACAAACAATAATACTCAGTTCTTAAATTTAAAAAAAAATTCTTGAAAAAAAATATTTGAAAAAAAAATTACAACTTGAGTTTTGTTTTTGAGCACAAAATAAAACTCATGAAATAATGATTATTCTTTAAGTTTTATTTATTTTTTAGTAAAGTATAACTAAAAATTAATCATTATTTTTTAGGCAAATCTATAAAACCTGTCTCAAAGTTACAATAAGTGAATGATTTTTTATTAAAAACAAAAAAAAAAAAAACAAATAATCATTATTTGCAGTCCCTAGTAAATATTGAACTTTCTTAAGCCATAAATTATTGGCAATATTTCTAGCTCAAATCTGTTATATCTAGATTCTGCGGAAGATATCCATTTTGAAAAGTATGCAATTGGGTGAAACTTTGCATCGTCTTGTTTTTGCAACAAAATACCACCAAACCCATTTATACTTGCGTCGCAATGGTGCAGAAATATTGACATGTGAACAGTCGGTCTAGTTTAATTCTTAAGATGTTTTGCTTTTGTTGAAAAACACGGAATAAATTGTCTGAAGTGCGAAAAGAGACCCAAACGTTTCTCTACACCTGATGCATTTTTTGCAATCGGAAAAAGTTGAATCTTTTCGATGTGCTGATTGTTTGGCATTATTCCATTTTTACCTACACTTAAAACGAGAAAATGAATTTCATACAAGCAAAATTTTCTAAACTTTAACTCAAGTCGGAATTCAGCTAATCGTCTGAAAACTTGTTTTTAATAAAGAAGTTATTTATACCAATTGCAATATCATCCATATATACTGCAACGTTTCCTTCTTTAATAAATGGCTGAAGTACAAAAACAGCCGATGCATTCTTTAATCCAAATTTTTAGATACTCATATTGTCCATTTGGAGTAACAAAGGCTGTATACTTAATAGAGTCCTAAGTAAGATTAACTTGGTGGAATCCACTTTTCAGATCTAATATACTGAAAATTTGTTTACCTTCTAATTTTTCTAAACTATCATCAATTTGCGATAAATGACATCCGTCTCTTTCTGTATAATCAATACATAATCTATTCTCCTCACTTTTCTTTTTCACTAAAACAATTGAAGACGAATAAGGAGAGGAACTGAGCTCATCAATCTTTTTTTCTAATTCCATGCGATCGTGATACAAAATTCTACGAGGTACGAAAGATGAAGGAACATCGTATTTCAAATTAATTTTCAATTCGTAATTGTGATCAATAGGCGGTATGCTGCTAGTATCGGAATAATCAGACTTAATAATTTGTTTTACAACATTAAAATTGATCGCTACTCAATTTAGGATTATTAATAAGCTCATCAATTTGAGGTAAAGCCACATATCTGAATCGGACAAAGAGTCGATATTTTCAATATCTGCAATATCGTTGGATGGAATTTCTGAAGTAGAATTTTAATATTCAGTAAATATGTTAACACTCGATAGTACATCAGAAACTGAAGATCAGAACTTTTCACATAGCTCGCATTTTGCAATGATCTTATCGGATTTTAATGAACTATAAATGCAATATAACATTATTCGCCGTAATTTCAATATTTGGCGTTTTAATTTTGTCAAGAAAGCATAAATTTAAATTAAATTTGTTCAAAAAGCCCCTACCACACAGTACTGGGTAAGGAATGTAATGATCCGGAACTACATAAAATAATATTATATGTGAAATGTTACGAAATTCAAATTTTTTTTAAATTTTTCTAAATGTGCACAATCGGAAATTCCCCAATCCTTTAAAATCTGTCGACTTGAGGCCACCTACTGTTGGATGTGGCAATGAAACTAATAGCGCTACCCGAGAGAGAAAACAAAGATATACTAGTTGGCGAATTTTCAATAGCAAAAGTAATTCTTACCGAATTTATTACAGAAATTTCTGCTAAGTCTTCATTGTGTTCGAATTGGCCTCTGCGGAATTTGTCAGCCAGAGCAATTGACACGGAAACAGGAACCTTTGACCCTCTTAGGGTCAGTGCAACTCTTAGACATGTGTCCGAAACCCGAACAATTGAAACAACGTAGTAATCCGTTATTTTTCCTCGGCACTGGAGCGTTACGCCGCTCGCTCCTACGTTTGTTGCGCGTAGTGACGTATCGATGAGACAGCTGCTTTATACCGTTGATTGCGTTGGCAGAATACAACACAGCAACATCTGATGAATTATCGCGCAAGCCTTCGATTGTAAACTAAATAGTTTGCCCTTCGTTAATGCTCGCGCCGCAATTTATTGCATTTGCAAGATATACCCCATGATTGTAGTTTTTTGACCAAAAATATTGTTGATTTCAGCTTATTGACTATATCGACCACTGATCGTGAATGATCAAATGTTTTCAGAAAACTGTTCTTAAGTGCGGCATAAGATGCGGACTCATCAACTCGCATAAACTAGTCTGCCTTTGTGACAGGCTTCTTCAAGCGATTAATACATTTTAGCGTAAAGGTGTCTTCTCCGTCACAAGTGCGTTGGAAATCATCAATCCAACATTGTGCTTGTTAAGCCAATCAATAATTTCTTCTTTATTCATAATTACTGTAAAATTGTATACACCGTTGTCCTTATGTGTGTATCCTCTTCACTTCTTTTTCAAAATGCGTAGTTTAAATACAATGCTATCTTTTTTGTCTCTTTCTTACACAGTCGCACCAATGTGTTGTGTGTGTGTAGAACCTTCGAGAACAATGCACTAATACATTCGCAGCAATATTTCTTTGCAGTGACGCCAATTTCGATGCGTAATTTAATTTTTAATTTTTTATTGTAGGCGTTTTGGTTTGACCACTTCTGAAGCTGTAAAGGGGTGGCCAGCGATCAGGAGAAAACAGTTAACACAGCAACAAAAATAATCAATGCAGCAGAAAGTTCTTCTTTTTAACATGCTTTTATTAGCTTGGTCTGTCCTATGTAACGGAATCTTTCAACTTAATTTTCACCAACTTCCTAACGTCGAAATAATTTGAAATTTTGCACGTTTTTGTTTTGGTTCATTGTGCTACCTACAAAACAAAACGAGTCAATAACCTAATACATATGTTGATGAGAACGGCGTATGTTATTTTTCAAAAAATTATAGTTAAAAAACTACAAAAACACGCTTTAATAGTAATGTGAACTAAAAAGTATAAAATAATTTTGAATAAGTTTAAAATGAGAATTAAGTGATTGACAGAAAATTAACTTTAACATAAAAAAAGCGTGGGGTGCTTGATATTAATTGTTATAATTATATTTCATTGGTAGATATTTGTAAATATAAACTTATTATAATAATATATTACAGAGCACCCCACGCTTTTTTTTATGTTAAAGTTAGTTCTCTGTCAATCACTTAATTCTCATTTTAAACTTATTCAAAATTTATTTTTTAGTTCACATTACTATTAAAGGGTTTTTTTTAGTTTTTTTAAATAATAATTTTATTCAAATTTATTTCAATTAATTCAAGTTAACAATATTCAATACGGAAGGAGCACAACCGTTCAGTACAAATGTCGTACAATCACTGAACTCCTCTTCTCTCGCGAGAGCAAGTGTTCTCTACTTCTTAATTCTAGTGTTGGTAGGTCACTCACTGATTCAAATATTAACCTTAACGTACTATAACTAAAGTGTATCATAAGCATTTTCCAATAGTCTAACAATGTTCAATATTACCCCTAACATGTTATAACTCTAAAAGTATATCATATGAATATTACAATAACTTAACAATATGTCTGCATATTACAAAAGTAGAACAACCGGTGTTCTTGCTACTATTGGGGACAATATGCTACTAAAAATGGTATATAAAATATCTACAAAAATACTTGCAAATAAATTGAAATTGTTCTATAAAAAAAAAATTAAAAATTTTCATTTAACTGAAAAATTTCTTTCAAGTATAAAAAATTCATATTTAAAATTTTAGGGTGATTCATCCTCTAACTCTAAAGTTACACATTTTTCAGCCAAACGAGCCACTGCGCATTGACAAAAACTCAAAAAAATTAAAATAAAAACCGTTTGCGTTGAGCCTTTCAGTGTTTTCCTCATTCGCTGAGTCTTATTGTGCGAGCGTCAATCGTATCTCTCTCTATACGTTGTTCATTAACTGAGCGTCACACGAATAGCTCAACTCAAAGCGCTCAACAGAAAACCAAAACGAAAAGAAACGAAGCCTGCTGCTCAGAGAGAGAGAGAGAGAGAGAGAGAGAGAGAGCGAGTGTGTATGTTTTTTTCGGTTATTTTCGTGAGCAGAGCGTAACGAAAAAAACGATCAACTGTTGTTTGCAAGCCCTGGTTTTTGGTCAAAAATTCATTCACAGTGCCATTCAAGAGTATTCTTTCCATAAATCTAGCCTTATTCGACGAATTTGTTCTTTCAAACACCGCTAACGCTCAGATAATATTCATAATATACCATCTGACCTTCTGGTAAGAATTCGGAGTTATAACACCGCGATAATCAAAGAAAACAGTCAACATTACCTTAAATTCGCAAAACACAAGATAGATGAACTGCCAAGACAAAGTCGAGCACTGTATACAAACTATAGTTAAAAAATAGAATTGCTACGAAAATATAAAATTTTTAAACTTTTGTAGCTAAAATTCATGTTTAAAAAATACAAATTTTCTTCCCCAAATAGTTTATTCTTTTTAGTTTTATTCTTTTGTTGTTTATTTTTGAAAATAAAGTAGAAAGTAAATGAGAATTTTATTTAACGAAATGAAATACTCGGTCTTCGCAGATGGTACAAACTGGTATAAAAAGCTAGTAACGGGTGACTCATGAATGTTTGACAATTTATCATGCAAAGACTCACACCGCAACAACGGATCCAAATTATTCAGCTGTAATATGAAAATCAGCGTTCTGTGCGAAACGGTTTTCGAGCACTTCGAACAACATATGGTGTGCATCATCGACCTTCCAAGCCCAGTATTGCCAATACCATCCGCAAATTTGAGTCTCACATTATTGGATGATACGCGACCGAATAGACCACATCCAGCCTATAATTTTTCAGTTTTTGGTAAAAAATTCATTCACAGTGCTATCCAAGAGTTTTCTTTCCACAAATCTAACCGTTTTCGACGAATTTATTCTTTCAAACACCGCTAACGCTCAGATAATATTCTTAATTAACCATCTGACCTTCTGGTAAGAATTCGGAGTTATAACACCGCGATAATCAAAGAAAACAGTCAACATTACCTTAAATTCGCAAAACACAAGATAGATGAACTGCCAAGACAAAGTCGAGCACTGTATACAAACTATAGTTAAAAAATAGAATTGCTACGAAAATATAAAATTTTTAAACTTTTGTAGCTAAAATTCATGTTTAAAAAATACAAATTTTCTTCCCCAAATAGTTTATTCTTTTTAGTTTTATTCTTTTGTTGTTTATTTTTGAAAATAAAGTAGAAAGTAAATGAGAATTTTATTTAACGAAATGAAATACTCGGTCTTCGCAGATGGTACAAACTGGTATAAAAAGCTAGTAACGGGTGACTCATGAATGTTTGACAATTTATCATGCAAAGACTCACACCGCAACAACGGATCCAAATTATTCAGCTGTAATATGAAAATCAGCGTTCTGTGCGAAACGGTTTTCGAGCACTTCGAACAACATATGGTGTGCATCATCGACCTTCCAAGCCCAGTATTGCCAATACCATCCGCAAATTTGAGTCTCACATTATTGGATGATACGCGACCGAATAGACCACATCCAGCCTATAATTGTTCAGTTTTTGGTAAAAAATTCATTCACAGTGCTATCCAAGAGTTTTCTTTCCACAAATCTAACCGTTTTCGACGAATTTATTCTTTCAAACACCGCTAACGCTCAGATAATATTCTTAATTAACCATCTGACCTTCTGGTAAGAATTCGGAGTTCAAAACACCGCAATAATCAAAGAAAACAGTCAACATTTCTGAATATTCCCGTGAATATGCTGAAAGAGAAAGATCGAAGGCGAAAAACAACCGAACTCGAAGACATCGTTTTGGTGAATCATATTGTCAATTGCTCGACATCTTTATTTATAATTTTCTTACAGCTATGTTAATTAGTCTATCTTATTTGCTACGTCTTCACACCATGTGCGCCTTATCTGTCTTACATATATTACATTGAGAGATAAGTACGCACAAATTAGATTTTTAAATCAATAAATTCGGAACAGCCGAATGTCGTCGGTCAACATACTCGTATGTCATATTACATTTTGTGAGTGCAAATTTACTTATGAGTTACGCATGCACACATTTGGTCAGCACATGTGATATCTATTAAGAACGGCTGAATCCGATTCTTTAACATATTGATATTAAATATGTACATATTTTATTTGTTTCATTTTATTACATATCTCGTCCTAGTGTATGCACTCGAACATTTTTTAGTTCATTATTATTATTGTAGATAATTTTAATAGTCATTAAGACTTGATTCTAATGTTATCTAGACGTCTAGACAGATGATGACATATGGTGTGACTACATTATCACAAGAGTGAAAATGCTCCTCTCGTTGAAAGATTTATCCTTTCAATATTATAATTGTTACTATTATTTGGCAATATGAATTTTATATGAGCCATTTTTACATTGTCTTCTTCGGTTATATATATAAGGTTTTTCAATGAAACTTTTTTACAGTTGTATTTATACAAGGTGTCTCAAAAGAAAGTTCACATTTAAAAAATCGATAAAAAGAAGTAAAGCCTGTAGTACACGAAATGAAAGAGCCACATAAAAATGTGACTCTGACGTTATTTTGACGTCATCATGAAGACACATTGGCTACATGCCGTGTACTACCACTTTTTAGGACACTCATGTGCAGTAACCATTTGAATGTGTACCACATGTAGTTTTCAAGACACATGCAGCCCTGTCTCTTTTTCACATGCCGTGTACTACCCTTCTACATGTGAATTGTGACATTTACAACATTTTAACATGCGCATGAAGCTGTCACAACACATGAGACAGCACGAATTTATGACGAAACATTTGCGGACCGCATGCGCACTACTTATATGGTAAATTTGGCCAGCTTGAGGAAAGAAAAAATCGGGCAAGAAGCTAATGAGTCCCATACCGTTACATGGAAGTTTTTTAGGGCAATGAAGTTTCTGCACGAGAATAATGTACAGCATTCAACTGATTCAACATCAACTCTGCAACTGGTATGTTTTGTATATCATCCTTTTCAAGATTTAGAAAATTAATCGATTGTTGATTGCAGCAATCCGATGCCTATGCTAGTTCTATTGGAGAGGAGTTTTTGGTTCCGTCATTATCATCAGCATCTTAATTAGCAGTGCGCAACAAACGTAAACGCTCCATACCGACAACGCCTACGCCACCGCCGTCACCATCTCCTAGCTCTTCTAGTTCCCAAGCAATTTCAATCCTCACCAGTGCCGTGGCTGCATTGAGTTCGTCTGATATAATTTCAAGCTTCTGCGACAATCTGTTAGCAGAATTGCGGACACTCTCTGAGCCAAAATCGCGAGCGTTGCGCTTCAAATTATCACGCATAATGATGGATTTTGTGGAAGCAAGTGAGGAGCCAGCAACATTCTCACCAGTTCGCTTTGTTAATCAAAATGGAGAAGACGTTTCCGTGGAATGCTTCAATGAATTGATTGTCGAGCAATCGAATGCAAGCCTCTTTGCTCGGCCCATCCCGCTGCGTCCATCAGATGAATCATCGAGCGACCAGTTGCTCACACAATCGATTGACAATGAAAATGAGGAGCAATGCAACAACGCCGCAACAACACAAGCATACAATTTTTATTGAAATAAAACAAA